>JAQIVF010002093.1:0-11865 GCA_034698365.1 Steganacarus magnus | reverse complement strand
TATTTAAGCGCATATTTTGTTCGTTTAGTTGCATATTTAAGTCGCATATACATCAATTTTAATTGCATAAAAATAGAAAGCCTAATAATTAATTAACAAAATATAATAATGTGACACGCATTGTAATCATTAATTAATTTTAAGCAAAGTTTTTGCTCGTATTTAATGAAAGAAAAAATTTCCAAGTTTATAAAAATATACCATTTAATTAATTATTTGACAATTTCTTCAATATTAATCATAACTTTAGTGCATTAAAATAATTTAAATTTTATGGAAAACAAGAAAAACTACGTGATTATTAAGATGTTATCTTTACTATATTTACATTTTTTGCTAAAATTATTTAATGATTTAAACTTTTGATTATTTTAGCAAACATCACGTGTTTGTGCAACAATGAGCGGTCTATCAAAGAGATATTAAGTTTTTTGCCGTTTACTTGGATTTTGGATTTTATTCGTTTGCGGTCTTGTAGTAAAGAAATAGGAATAATGAATAAAAAATTCAATAAAATTTGAATCAATTGAACACGAATTCGTAGACTTTATTATTATTTGCATAAATTCGTCATCAGTATCGAGCTCTTCATTCGTTAATCGTAAGAATTGTAATTCAGTCAACAATTCATCACATGTTGGTCGCTTATCAGGTTAAATAGAAAGTAATATTTCCGTTAAATTTATCAATGAATTCAATTTTGTCACTAAAACTGGGATATGGTTTTTACGTATACCACTACATATAGAGATAAAGGATAAGCATTTTATAACTAAATTATTATAATTAATTATCGTCTAAACCATTACCTATTGTCGAAATGAAACATTTCCTGTAAAATAATACCCAAACTATAAATGTCTGCTTTTGTCGTGTATTTACTGGTTTGGTTCACTTCGAAGGCGCGATAATTCTTAGTTCCCGTGTATTTAGTGTGTGACTGATCAGCGAATGAGTGAAATGTCGATAAACCGAAATCTGATAATTTTATAAATCTATTATTATTAGCAAAATGTGTTAATAATACGTTTTCAGGTTTTAAGTCGCGATGAATTATTGCTGGATTTTGTTGGTGTAAATATTGCACACATTCTATTAATTCTATGAATAATTCACTCGAAATATAGTAACCTATTAATGATAATGTACTATCTTTTGTTAAACACTGGTTAGTGATTGCTTTGATGGCATCTCTCAATGTAAGCGAACACAACTCCATTTGAATGTGTAACAAATGTGGTGAGTTTGGTGAATATAAGAGATTGTCTGAACTGATGTTTTGTGTATTTTCACGACTATATGATCCGATATAATAATTATGTTCGACCCATGAAGCGATATATTTGACAACAAATTTAGAATCGAGTTGTGATAAAATATTTAATTCTTTGTAAACTGATTCTCGTTTGTCTGACTCAAAGCTCACTTTTTTGATTGCATACAATTTGTTATCAGCATTGCATTCACACTTAAATACCGTCGAGAACGCACCCATTCCTAACGCATTCATTTCTCTGAAATTATTTTTGTATTTACTGGCAAATATTTTTATAGATTTTCACGTAATTTGTTCATAGAATGCAAATGTTTCATCAATTGAATTAAAATCTGTTATCATTAAATCTTTTATCACGTTATTACCACATTTTCCAAAAATATAGCATTTATTATCGTATGATAATGCAACACATAGTGAGCTATCAATTTTGGCACATATTTTGGTAAATCTTTTCTGTATTTTTATTATTTTTTGCTTTCGAGATTTCAAGCCACGCTCAATTCTGCCGCAAAAATAAATATCACCATCTGATGATAGCAATAATGTAAAATATTGGCCGCACATTATTTGCTGAATCGGAACAACACTTAACTGGATTGGAGTTAATTGTTCGTCATCATCGCATTCTATGCCTAACTGTCGGTAATCATTCCAACCCCACCCGAAAATGATTCCACTTTGTGTGAGTGCTATTGAATGATTAGCTCCACAACAAATCGCATTCACATTCGATAATTCAAGCTTAACTGGAACTGAATGTTGTGTAAGACCACTATTAGTACCACACTGTCCATACCAGTTCCATCCAAACGCATACACATAACCAGTGCGTGTTAATACTAGTGAGTGGTCACCACCACAACATATATCAGTAATGAACTCATTACGCAAACTATCAATCAGTTTTGGTTCTTCATATTCATTTATAGTTCCATTACCACACTGACCATATTTATTATAACCCCAACAATACACACATCCATTATCTGTAAGTGTGATATAGTGATTCATTATAGAGGCATAACTGCAATCAATTTTAATGAAATTATTTTCGCAAAATAATTCAAATTTCTTCAATATCTTATAACGTAAGTTATACTGAAATACTGAATTATCTGTCGAAACAAATATTAAATTACTTTTATTCAAATAAAATAGTGTTATGTTATCGACCAATTGTTGATCAATTTCACTAAAAACATTAAATCTATTAAAAACAGACATGTTTTTTCATTTAATTTACTAGTTATGAATCACTATAACTGAATCATATCACTTAACTTCACTTAACAACGCATTTCTTCTTATCAATTATGTGCATAACATAAATAACGTAAATTATATATTACAGCTATATTTTATTAGTGACATAATATTATTAAAATTATTTATTATATTATCGCTAAATATATATTGTGACATATATTGTTATTATCATATATAATATAAATACCTAATTGTTAAATAACTATATATTGAGCCATTTTTCTAAAAATTAATTTATTTTATTAACAGGTATAATGTTAGACACATTTTCTGTATGATTCAATAAATGAAATAATAGTAAAAAAATTTAATCTAATCAGTAGCGTATTATGAAAGCACTTCACAAGTAATATGCATAATATTAAAATGGTTTTGAGAGAAGTTTATGAAAAACTACTTTAAATTTTTGTGTAAACATTTATAGTTTTAATTTTAAAATACAATAAAAAACAATATTTTTAAACATAAATTATTGCATAAATCATTACAAAAATTATTACAAAAATTATTACAAAAATTATTACAAAAATTATTACAAAAATTATTACAAAAATTATAACAACAATTATTACATAAATTATTACATAAATTATTACATAAATTATTACAAAAATTATTACATAAATTATTACATAAATTATTACATAAATTATTACATAAATTATTAAACATTAACTCAATCACTTTATTATTTATTATACTAAAGCAATAAAATATACTTTTTAACAAGAATTAAACGCATTAAGTATTTTAATAAAATTTTTTGATATCTTTTAAAAAGAAAGTGCAAAATAAAATCAAAATTTGAAAAATATTTGCCAATTATGTTGTTATTTTTTTTAATTCTTAAATGAAATTTATTAAAATCTTTCATCAATTGATAGTTCAGTCGTTTTGAGAATCAAACTGATTACGAGTAAAATTTTCTATTAAATAAAAATAACGAAGATATAAATTTTTAGCGTAAATTAAAGATGCCAAATAAAGAGAAAAAGACAGTGCATATCAGTTTTCACACTTTAATGAGAAATACGATAAAAAAACTAAGACTCATTACGTAACACCGAGTTTGTAAACTTTAATTTCTCATATTAACGTGTATTAACTGGTGCATATTTTAGTTTACTTTTTTTAAAGAAACTGAGTAACCCTTAAAAAGCGATTTATTACAAATGAGTAAGACTTAGAGCATATACAGGAGAAAATCCCATTAAATGTGATAAACCTAATCAGAATTATGTCGTAGAAGAATAAAAATATAGTATATTGTAGAGTAAAGGTGTTTAAATCCATCTATAATTTTGGTTTTCTAATCCAAACCAAACCATGAAAAAATTACTTTTATCGAAACCAACCCAAACCCAAATCATGAAAAAACCAAAAACCATGAATTTTACTTTTGCATTTAAAAACGTATTATATTATATATTTATTGTTATTTAATAAATGATTTAAAATTTAGTAGTTTGTAGTTTTGTTGAAACTTTATTTACACTTCGGATAAATTCAGATTTAAGAAGGGGGCCTCAAAAACTCCTTGGATTTAAAGAACAATATTTCTACAAATGTCATTAATTTATCCATTATAAAGTTAAATGGTTTTGTGGTTTTATCCATTGGTTTTTGCATAAACCAAAAACCAATGTAAACCATAAAAGTTTTAAAATAATGAAACCAAACCAACCCATTTAAAAAACCATTAGTTAAACCAATGGTTTAACCAAACCATAAACACCTTTATTGTAGAGTATATAAATGATCTGCAAAAAATTTCCATAGCGATTCGAGCCAGTCGATAACTAATGTCCTCATTATCTAACTCTAAATATAGAAAGATTATTATTTATAAAGATGAATATAAACAAGAACGACATATTCATAGAGAGCTCACTTTTATAAGTATTGTTAGGATTATGTTAAAAGAGTTTTAATAATTATTACTTTAGCGCATAGTTACTCATAGTAATTTAATAACTTGCTAACTACACAAACTATTAAGTTGTCTCGATTATGTTACAAAGTGTTACGATATAGCTTGTAAGTGGCAGTAAAATTGGACTTAAGAGGACTGCGGACATCCGGACAGACACACAGACAGACGGACGGAGATTGTGAAATCCATAAGCTCGCCCTCATCTATATGAAGTGAACTAAAAATATTCATTCAGATATTCATTCTTTTTGAACTAATTTTCTGAACTATTCTTTGAGATAAATTTAAATAAAAGAGTACTATTATTAATGAATAAATCTTTTTTGCGAAACTAATTAATGTAAGTCCATTATTTATAATATGTTAATGAATTTAGCAAATAAAAAACCAAGAAGTAAGCAGTAATAGTCATAAACTGCGATCCTGTAAAAATCGTTGTAAATGACCTTTAATTTTCAACTTGATTCACAGGAACTTTACTGATTTACCACACTGCAGGTTGATGTAAGATTTTGAGCTTTAGAAATCCGAAAATATATATCTCAAGATGGATTTCTTTGGATAATATTAATTTTATTGAAATTCTTAAGGTATATTAGAAATATCAAGGGATGAAAAACATTGACAAAAACAATCCTGTTCTGCCCTGAAATTTAAGACCTTTTATCCCGTTTCGTCCTGTCCTGTTTCTAGAAAATATTTGACCCGTCCTGAACTGGCCTGAAAGTTTTATTATTTATTATTTGAATTACTATATTTCAGTATTTATTTATGTAAACCAGAAAAACAATTATTATTTATAAGACACGATCTATAAAAATAAAAGTTTATTAAATTATTAGAATATGAACAATTGTATAATTTTAGGATATTTTACGAATTATTTATAATAAATATTAATTAATTAATAAACAATTATTTATTTTATAATTCCTACCCTCTCCTGGTTATTTAAAGTTACTCTCCCGTCTCGACCAATCCTGTCAAAAAACACTGAATCCTAATCATATCCCATCCTGTCCTGATATTTTTTCATGCATAGTTTGTAACCCTATTATCTCCTCTGTTTTACTCTTCTTTTTAAAATTATCTAAAATACACTATAATATAAAAGGGTAGTTAGTATTACAATTAATATATACTGATCTGTCATCAAATACTGTACTGAATTATCATCAGTGCATATTGTGCTCTATACACATTAATCTGAAATTGAGCGCGATTTTTATATAACCAACACATTCTTCAGTCCACTCTAATGGAGTTTTCATTAAATAAATATGATTCGCTAAAACTGGACCGAAGATATTATCATCTAAAAATTTTAGTGGCATTTCATAAATTAAATACAATTCAAATGGTCGTTGTATGGCAGCAAACGTTTCGTTACTGAAACTATAATCAAAATCAAATTTTTAGTTTCATAATTTATAGTATGTCTCATAGATTGTATCACACATCTGTGGCATTGAAAAACGAAGAGTAGAAAAAAAAAGTGTTTTTATATGTGTTTACGACTCTTTTCTCTACTCTCGTTACGTTTTTCTTTTTTCTCGTTACGCAATTTTAACGAAAAAAATGAAATTTTCAAATTTCTAAGTTATGCCCAAAATCTATGATACCAGTATTTCGTGGAAAAGATGGAACACGAGTACTGTTATACGAGTACTGTTTATCTGAGACAAATAGGATTTGCAAAGAAATTATTAAAATATACGCGTAAATTTCTATTAATTATATTAGAATTTTTTATGTTTGCGCAAAATTATCAGTTATTAAACGAGTACTTAAATTCAAACGCCATTACCCGCGCATCGATTGTTCGCACAAATATTGTGCCACCGCTTGAATTCATTTTAGTACCTGTGAAATACAACCGCAGTTATTTCTTTAGTTTTTATCCTAATTTAACACGAGATCATAATTTTTTTACAAAAAATAAATACATACTGAACTTTGATTATATTCTAGAATTATTGACAGATTTCGGTTATGAATCATTAATTTAATTATACAAAAATATTCCGTCATTCATCGAGTCGTGTACTTTACATACTGAACTTCACACCAATTATGAATGTACGGACATATATCAGTTGTCTCTTTTATTAGATTTCGAAAATTTGTTCAGATTTTGTCAAACGTATTTCTATAGACATTTTAATCAAACAAAACAAACGATAAAACTGGATAAAGATATTATTGAGCAAAATCTCAAACATATTAGCTTTAAAATAAACCCAAAACTATTCATTGACGGAAAACTTCTTAAAGAATTAGATTTATTTGTTATAAGTACGAATAATTTTAATCGTCTCGATGTCGGACATTATGAAAATACAATATATTATTCTGCAAACCGAATTATAAAATACAATCAGTTCATAGAAAAAATGCAATGAAATCTCTAGTTATAACGATAATAGTCATTCATTCACGAAAATCACTTTTGAATCGTGTTTAGATAGTTGTAATCGCGAATATTTGCACTCAATTTTCGGTTGTATTCCGTATTTTAATGTACAGTATATTGTACTTAATGAAGTGAAACATAAAAACTATAATTATTGTAAAACCCTTTTGAATTACAATTATTTCATTAAAATGAGAAAATATTGTGGTGACCTTTGCTTTCTTCCATTCTGTTTGAGCACATATTATGAATTATAGCATTACAACAATATTAATGGAACATTCAATCCATTTATGATTAACATAATTCCACAATTATCTTACGTTATTACTAATACCGAAACAATTAAAATGTCTTTCATTGAATTCTTATGTAACTTTGGTGGTATCACTGGTTTATGGTTTGGTTATTCATTTATTGATTTAATTGTATTTATTTCTAAACTCATATATAAAACTATAACTTTCATATATAATAAGATATATTATTATATTAATATGTAGTCGTTATAATTACTTACTATTTATTTACGTTAACCATGGATTAAAATTTTTTTTTGTAAAAACATTAAAAAATTATTTAAAAAATATTTTTTTAAATTTAAAAAATTATTTGGGAAATAGACTAAAAACTATAATTATGACATTTATTTGACATTATTTAATATTGTTATGTAGAGATGAAAGATATAGTCTGCCTAACCTTAGGCTTAGGCTGTAGCCTGGGCCTAAGCCTACATTTTTTCGTAGGCTCTAGGCTTGAGCCTAAGCCTAAGACTCTTCATATTTTAGGAGCCTAAGCCTACAGCCTATACATTAAATTAGGCGGGCTAACCTTTAGGCTCCAAAAAATAATTTTTTGATAAAAATATATATTAATTTAATAAAATTTTGAGAATTAGTGATATTTGAAAAGATTTTTTGATAAAGCCTAAGGTTTTAGCGTCTTAGGCTGAGCCTAAGCCTAAGCCTAAAGTTTTTTATGCAGCCTAAGCCTACAGCCTTCGATGAACTCAAGTCTGTCAGCCTAGAGCCTATTGCAAAGTCTTAGGCTCAGCCTAAACTTTCATCTCTATTTTTATGACAATTATTTGAAATTGATATATAACTATAGATTTACAATTACCATAATTTAGTAAATTTATTTTTATTTTTATCATCATTCTTTGATGATCTTTCGAATCGTTCGAAAAAACCAAATCTTTCGAAATTTTGAAATAACTATAAAATCGCGGGTTTAACAAACTTTAGACCACAAGTGAGTTTGAGTGTTCTCTGGCGTGAATATTTAATTTTTAATTTATCTCTACTTATGCATCACTACAGACTCAAATGAACAGTATATTATGAAATGTGAAATTAGGCACATGTCATGTTTTCCACTATAAAAGAAATTAATACAGCATATCATTATTGTATATTTAGTAATTTAAGTGATAATCATGAAAATAAGTTTGCAATTATTCTATTTTTAAAAAAAATTAATTTAATTCCTAAAGCTATAAAATATTATTTTTATTTTTATAAATTTATATTTGTAATGTGGTAGTATTTCATGCGATTAAAACCATTTTCAAAATAATATTTTTTGACTCAGTTCTCATTCATAAAATATGAATGTAATTGTTATAACAAACAATAATAGAATTAGAGATGAGTGTGGGTTAAAAGTTAAGAATTTTCTTTAACTCTTAACCTTAACCACTTGAAAACTTTAAACTTTAAATTTAACCGGTTAAGAATTATGTTAACTTTAACTCTGATTAAATTAACTCCAGGATAACCTTTCTGAAAGGTCTAACAGGTCTAACTAAATTTTCAATAATAAAATTTGAAATTAAATATATTTAATTAGTTTAAACATTTTTAATCGTATTTGCCAATAAAATAATAAATTATTCTCTCACTACAATTTTCAAAAATAGTTCAATAATTCTAATAAATAGCATTGGAATTTTTGGAATCATTTATTCTTTAAATAAGTATTGAATTAAACTTATTAACATATTAGAAATGTTAAACGATTAAATCTATTCTAAATTTTAACTTTAACCTGTTAGAGATTTTCTTACTTTTAACCTTAACTTTATCAATAATATTAACCTTTTTGGAAATTTTAATTCGGTTAACCTTAACCGGTTAAAAGTTAACCGCTAAACTGCTCATCTATAAATTGAATGAAGTTTAAGAAAATATAAAACATATCTCTGATCGTAAGAAACATATCTGGAGAATTTTCTTGATTAATATTAAATAATATTCAAAAATTATTGATAATATTGAAATACCACATCCAATGAACCATAAATAATAAACGCCTTGAAGTCTATTGATATTTAGTTCAATAAAATAAATATCTGAATACTCATGTTCGACATCTTCATTGTTTGAGTGAGGCTTTGAACTGATCAACCAATAGTTATAAATTCCAGTTTCACACAATGCTTTCAATCTGTCAGAAATAATTTGAAAAATTTTAGTATTGATATAAAATAAAAAGCTTTACGCTTACAAATTGTTAGCATTAATCGCTAATTTAATATTTTGATTGGAAATCGGTATCGAGTAATACGTATTAAACATTCCTGTCTTCGAAACATACAATTCTTTCTTTAAATTGTATGCGATGCTTGTTTTCAAATGAAATAATACTCCATCCATATATGATTTATTAACTATCAATACGTATTTTCCTGATTTAAACTTTGCGATAAAATCAGTAGTATGGGTTATCGAATCAATTAATTCTCTTTCATTCAAAGCAGTGATACGTTTACTTAACTCTCGTAATGAAATGCTTTGGTTTTTATTATTTTGAACATAAGAGTTAAATGAACCAAATTTGTAGCAAAAGATTTTCACATCCACTCTTCGCAAGAGATCATCAAAAGAATCGATAACATCCGTTGATAAACTTCTAATAAAAAATCCTCTCAAAACACCAGAAAATGCAGACAACAATACAGTGCATGACAATAACCAAACTGTTAGTATTATTCTTTTAGTCAAGTATTTCACTGCTCTCTGATATGCCTGACGAGGAAATGGTTCTGACAATAGTATAGTACTATATTGCCAGATATTCGACTGAAATCTTCCAAATGTTTTCTCAATAAATGCTATTGCATTAGATATTAGAATAACCGAAAACGAAATAAATAGCCAGACTTTATATTCAAAACTTTGGAAATACGTGAAAACATTCCATTCATTTGGATTCATATATGAATATATCCGTGGATCACTCAAGATATCAGCTGTTATCTGTGTCTTTATTGTTGTTTTAAAATTTTCCAACAAAGTATATGGCACTGCAGCCAAAAATATATCATAAGATTCAGCCTTTTGTTCTTTAAACAATTTCGTCACTTGAAGTCTTGTTAAGCTTAACATATTTAATAGATAATTATTTTTCTTATATGAATCGAGTTTAAAATGAATTTTAAATTTTTATTACATATAAATACATACCTATATCCGTATTTTTGTGCTAACAATACAATTACGTTTAATAATACACCGCATATATGTGTGACATTTTGTATAACATATGGCGGATAACTTACTTCATACGGAATGAATTTTATAACTCTAGTATCATTAATGAAATAATTCACAGTTTCATTTGCTTGAATTTCTAGACAATAGTTATTCATATTTTATTATAAATATATTTGACTCAAAATTATTACGACAGATTTTTTACGAAATATTTTCATTAAAAGTTATTTATGCAGCGAAATATTATTACTATTTTGAGGTTAATAATTATAATTAATATAATGCAATCTCACTAATATAATGCATTTCAAAAACTACTTATACACTTCTATTTCAATTTTTCAATTAAGCAACATTTTTCTATTAGCAAAATCTCAGCTGCAGTGAGAAATAACAATAATGATAATTTCTTCGATTAATCGATTAATTAGCTTTTCTATTATTTTTATAGAGTTTTATTTGGCAGAATTAAAGCAAACTACACCACAAAAGCTGACTGTTATAGTTTGGGCACTATTTTACAATTATTGTTTCGCACTGACAACAGGTATTTTATTAGTTAGATTTTTTACTAAAATTTTTACTCTATTTAAAAACAAATGATTAATTTTTTATTTGTATCTAATAACTTTTTTTTTGTATACTACCATAGTTACACAGAGTCATACACTCCAGGGTGGGGTCGAAAACAGAAATTCTTGATTTTTTAGGGGTGGGGGGTAAAACTCACCGGATTTAAATGACAATTTTTTTCGGAATGTCCAAAAATGATCTTTAAAATTTTTTTTTAAAAAAAACTTAGAATTTGAAGGCTTTTCATTTAAACAAAAAATAAATGTTTAACGAAAAATTTATTAATAAATTATTCATTACCTTTTAGCTTTAATCCAAAAAATTTAACTAACTTACTGTTTTCCGGGTCGCTTTCAAGTCTTTATTTTAATTTTATTTTTATTTTTGAAATTTTTTTATATTGATTGTATTATAATTTTGATTTTATGGAAATTTTTATTTTTAAATTGTAATTTGATTAATTAAATCAAAATACATTTCTAATTTGTTTTTGATTTTTGATTTTGATTTTTTAAAAATTTGATTCAAAATTCAATTTTTAGCAAATAATTTTCATTTTAATTGTAGTTTTAAATTATTTTTTCATTTTGTTTTTATTATGATTTAATTTTAAATTTTTTATTTTAAATGTATTTTATTTTGATAAATTAAAATCAAAATCGAAAAATTCAAAATCTAAATTGAATTTTCAAAATCAAAAGCTACACTGCTTTAACTAACGTTAGTGTGGTGTAGCTTAAATGCTTAACGTAATGTGAAATTATATTTTACATTCACTTTAGGTTATGCGAAAGCGAAGTACAACTGAAATTTAAAACAAGAACGACACATTCATAGAGAGCTCACTTTTTAAGTTAAAATTAATATTTTATTCTAATAGACTCAATAAATAAAAATATTT
>JAQIVF010002092.1:0-11868 GCA_034698365.1 Steganacarus magnus | reverse complement strand
GGTGCGTCCCACTGGTCGGTGGCGAGCTCTGGAGGAAGGGTCTGCCAACTTGGTTCACGGTGTCTGTGAAAGCAGACAATTGATATCAAGTGACTCCTGGGTATGTCTAAAGCATGCAGTCACAGTCAGCTAGTTGGTTCGTGCGTCCGACTGTTCGGTGAAATAACTAGTTTGAAAATATCAACTAGAATGACATTACAAAAAATAGAACAAAAAGTATTTTAATTTATTAAAATTTTTTGAAATAAAATATTAAGTTTGACTAAAAAGTGAGCTCTCTATGAATGTGTCGTTCTTGTTTCTCTATCATTTCAACGTTGATAGATGCAAAATCGTTAAATTTAGTAGAGAATCGTTTAAAAAATTTAAGCTAATTTTATAATAGATAACATAATTAATGACTTTCTTATGGTTCGATTAATGAAATTCTTAACTTAAATTGAATTCGTTAGTTAAACGATTTTCAAATTTCTAATAATAACCAATGAATTACGGTTAGTTTATAGATTAATTTAATTCAATTAATTATAAGTTCAAAACAATAATAAGAATAATTTTTTCTGCTAATCATAATTAATTATTTATTAATCTATTTTACAATGTGCTACAGTGAAACTAACCACTAGTTTGTTTATAATTAAAAATACTTGACAAATTCTGTTAATTAATCTTTTTTTAAGACTTTTAGAATTGAATTTTAGCTGATCTATCAATTATCTATTAAACAGAAATTCGCGTTAACTTTTTCAAAGTCTAAACATTTCTACTAAAAATTTAAAACTAAAATTTCTTAATAAAAAAAACTTCCGGAACACTTAATTCAAGCGTTTTACTTACGTTTATGAGAATTCAAACGTAATTTTTTCATAAATCCACATTATATCACACTTTTATTGAAAAATTATGTGCGTCTTGTCTGGCGCTTAATAATAATATTACTTTTTTCAAATGATTATCACACTTTTTTTAAATTTATTACCATAATATTTATCGAGAAATTAATGATTCACTGTCTGGGAATGAAAATTTAGCATACAATGGTTTACTGTGTATGCATGAGTGGGTGATTAAGATTTAAAAATCAAGGTTTTATGCTATCAATTAAATGAGTCTGAAATCTTAATTATAATAATTCCAATGAGTTTACTTAACGGAAAAAGTAATAAGATATTCAATTTTTATGAAACTGAAAATTTTATTAAAACTAATAAACTTTAAACAAAAAATTTGATATTAATTTTGAAGATTTATTAAATTTATACCATAAGTTTAATATATATATAGCGGACACGTTCTGAACTATTCGCCATAATAACCAGTGGACAGATGGTCACCCTAACTATATATAAGCTTTAAGTGGGGGTTATTGAGATAAAAATTTATAACAAATGGTATGTTTATCAGTCTGTAAATTGAATAAACGGATTATTAAATGAATTGGTACGCACTTAGCATCGCTAAATTTTATAACAATGCAATAGGAATATTTCAAAATTCAAACAATACATGTGTTTGCAAAATATTGTATGTGTATTATTGAATTGGATAATTATTATTTTGCGCAACGAAAAAACATTACATCGTAAGAGCCTAATATAGAAGTCACAATAACAAAGATAATCATATAAAGTACATTATTATAAATTGAATGTTTTGAAGAAAGCGTTAAAATTTCACAAAACTTGTGTTATTATTAGAGAGTCAAAAAGATAGCATTTGCTACTTTTTTATTTCATAAATTAGAAGCATATAATTGAAATATATGCACGAATTGAATGATTAGGAGTCGTTTTATGTATGTTTATAAATATTATTTTTTGCTATTTTTAACATTAAATGTTATAATGCTATTTATGCTATTTTATATGCTATTTTAAGGAAAATGAAAAAATTATCGTTATATTCCGATGAGTTTTCCCATGGCTCTCAAAATTTCGAAAAATTAAAGGATAATTCCTCTAAATTTTTTGATTTTATATATAGTTTTCAACAGATAACAAAATTATAAGTTTATAATTTTCAATAAAAAAAAATTTTTTATCAAAATATTAATTTTTCATTAATTATTTAAAATAATAAATGCTATTTTTACTGCTATTTTGGCCAATTTTAACTGCTATTTATAGCGCTATTTTGATATACAATAAATACTATCTTTTTGACTCTCTAATTATTATCTTTATTATGTTTATTAGCGTACAAATGATAACTAACAAGTGAAACAGGAATTTAAGAAATATTATTTACATAATTAAACAATAATTACAATATTTTTATCTTAAGTTTAATAAAAAATTAGAATTTTGTTTATGATTAGAGCGTTGTTTTATTTGTGCAAATTATATGTGTAACTTTATTTTCTTCTCCCGAAATGTTTAATAAAAAAAACTAATAAACTTTTTAATATTTTTTTATCATCATTTGTAAAATAAGTGTTAAATTATAAAACAAGATTGAATACAAATTTTTTTGGCAGTTTTTGGATAAAACTATAAGAAACTATTATAAAATTATGTAATTTGACTGTAAATCAATTTGAATGAATCAATTGAATTAACAACTTTTAAAAAAAAAATTTTACTAAGCAATGAATAAAAATACGTTTCACTAATTAGACTGAATCCATTGAGAATGAAACTATGATGCAATGAACGTATAAAGTTTTAAAAATAAAATTACAACTGAATACGTGATTTCATTATTAACTGGTAAATTATATTAAAAGAAATTTTGAGGAGTAAGTTCCGGTTTTTTTTTGTATTTAACAAGTCGTATTCGTTTAGTCAATTACGAACTTTTTCAATAAACAACATTTTTTCTCTTCATTAATAATAAAAAAAAATTTAAAAAACAAGATAGATCTCTGATCGCTTAAATCGATTATTTCGACTCATCATGTAATAATCAAAAATGTTTAAAATTAGAAGCTATTGCTTATTAGAAGAATTGTCTTTAGAAGAAAAATTATCTTTATTACTGTGCAATAAAATGCAATCATAAGGCTTTAATGATTATTAACATTGTTTTAGCGAATATAACACGTTCGGGTCACATGAAACTTTTTATTTCGTTCTAAAAAAGATCACCACATATTATTATTGCTTAATAATTTTACTCTTAACCAGAGTGTGCCAAATGTGCAGCTGTGCGTCAGATGGGGCGCGAGTTTTGTCAGTCTTTACCAATAATTTAACAAAAATTATCTAAGATAATAAGAAATATCTAAGAAATTTGTAAAATCAAGGACAGAGATTAACCAGTTTGACTTACTTCCGTTATGATTAGACGCGCGATAGATAGCTATTTAGATAGCTTTAGCCAATTCTTAGAACTGTATATTTGATAGACTAGACTCTAAGAGTTCACTAATAATTGGTATAGCGTTGTGCATACTGTATACACTTGCGCTTATGGCATGTAAATATTATGGATGATTAGAATCTTTATGACAAACGCTTTTCTGGTACCATTTATTTATTTTTAATTTACTTATTACTAAGAAAGTAATAGATTGCAATATGAAGGATGTAATAAATTTAAAAGCTTTAAATATTACAGAAAAAATTTGATTGCTGACACACGTATGAAAAGTTTAATAAAGTTTAGTACACTTGGTTTACAGCAAAAATTTATACTTATAAAAAAGTTAAATATCCGCTCGCTTTACTATTTATATAATTAGTAAATTATTAAACGTTAGGGAATCACTCATTTATATCCATTAAATTAGTCGATTAATTAATTTGATAGATATATATTTACACTCGTGAGGATACGATTGAAGAAATATGTCTAATTCAACAAATCAATTGGACGACAGCGGGTAAATTAGATTTTTACAAATTTCATTTCTGTTGAAATAAAAGCATAATAAAACCTAATCAAAAAATTTGCAGCAATTTCTAAACGTAAAATAATTTCTTTTATATTTATTATTTGGGATAATAATAGTTCCATGGACTCAAATGGCGGCTCTAGCGATGCGCTACAGAGCAAAGATTATAAGAAAGGCGGCAATTGGGGCAATAAATGGGGTAAGTTATGAAGATTTTAATAGTTAAACGATTCGATTTATTTTAATATTACTTTGACAGATTATGTAAAACAAATTATTAGATAGAAATATTACTGTCCTTGCGATTAAAGTGAGCTTTAAATTGTATTACGAAAGTTTTAGTTTATGAAGAAGATGTTGCTATCTTTATATCTTATATATTTTTTAAACTTTTCTTCTTAACCTTTAATTTAATACTTTTTCTTTGCAGAGTTTTTATTAAGCTGCGTTGGTCTCAGTGTTGGACTTGGAAATGTTTGGAGGTAATGATGTCATATCACAAAGAATTTAATTTTGAGAAGTTTTTATTAATAATTGATACAAAAACTTAAATTATTATTTATAAATTTGCGAATCAAAATATATTTTGTTTTGTGATAGGTTTCCGTTCTTGGCTTATCAAAATGGTAACGCAACTACTTTTTAGCAAAATTGAATGCTTATACATTGTAATTTGAATTTAAAAAGGTGGCGGCGCTTTCCTAATACCATATATAATAATGTTGGTATTGGCCGGAAAACCATTATACTTCATGGAATTAGCTTTTGGTCAGTTTGTGAGCGAAAGGCCTTTAAGAGTTTGGAATTGTGCGCCCATTGCTAAGGGTTAGTAAATCTATTTTTTTTAACTTTTCAAAAACTGCTAGTTTTCTAACATATTTTAACTTATTCTAACATATTAATTGGTAATTTAATTTGTTTTTAATTATACTCAGGAGTGGGCGCATCAATGGTCGCGATTTCGCTCGTTGTTTGTATCTATTATAACGTTGTAAGCAATTTAATGTGATTAAAATTCACTAAATTTTTTCATGCGAAATAATTTGTATAAATTTTATTCTAAGATTATGTCGTACGCGTTATTTTTCATCCGTTACTCATTTTCAAATCCACTTCCGTGGCAGACGTGTGACCCGAGTTGGGCTGAAGGCATAAACTGTGTGATTAGAGACAGAAATGTAAGCACAATTAAATTTAGTGCCAGACTTTTGTATGCTTAAATTCATAAATATATTCAGTCTAGTAATTTCACGGGCGATGAAGTGCCGTCCAGTCAAGTATTTTGGGAGTAAGTTATAGATTCATATTCCCTTTAAAAAATTAATCATTATTTGTCTAAAAATCTACTGTTAAAATAATTTAATAAATTTTTCAAAAATTTTTATAGGCGAAAAGTTCTCGATCTTTCACCAGGTATACACGAATTGGGAGGAATCAAGTGGGATAATCTAGTTTGTCATCTAATAAGTTGGTTAATAGTCGGCTTATGTGTTGTGAAAGGTATTTTTTTTATTCTCTGTATTTCTTCGAATTACTCAGAAAATAATTTGTTTTTTAAGGTGTGAAATCGGTTGGCAAAGTGATATACTTTACCGCTACATTTCCATGTAAGCATTATTAATGTGTTATATATAAATGAAATGAAACTTTATTTCAAGCATTGCATTTTATTTCTCTTTAGACGTGATCCTATTTGCACTTCTTATCGCTGGTGTCATTCAAGAAGGGGCGTGGAATGGTTAGATGTTTATTTATGTACAAAACAATTTTTAACGTGGTTATCGTTTTTTTAAGGTATTCGATACTTTCTAGAACCGGATTGGGATAAGCTGTGGCAGTTAGACGTGAGTCAACTAATTTATAATTCTTTTAATAATCTAAATTTAATTTATTATTTTACATATTATAATTAAATATTTAAAAAAGAGTATCCAAATTTTGAAAACCAATTAATGAAGTGAAAATGTGTTGTCAATCGCACACAGGTATGGCAAGCCGCTGCCGGACAAATGTTTTTTAGCCTAAGTATTTCTATGGGTGGACTTATCATGTTTAGCAGCAATAATGATTTTAAGCACAACGTGTTTCAGTAAGTGTTTGTTGATTATTAACTAATGGTTAAATATATATTATTTGAAATTAATACCATCGCATACAAATCAGGGACGCATTTATCGTAAGCATTTTGGACACACTGACATCGATTATTGCGGGAATTGTAATATTCTCGGTGTTGGGCGCAATGGCACACGAATTAAACCTACCGGTCGACCAAGTGGTGAGCGGTGGGTTCGGTCTCGCTTTCATCGTATATCCCGAAGCGCTAACAAGACTACCGCTTCCGCAACTGTGGTCTGTGCTGTTTTTCTTTATGCTTTTTTGTTTAGGACTCGACTCAGAGGTTAATATTTTTCTAAACACATATTGATTTCGTGATAAATAACTTTAAAAATAATTTCAATACCCGGCAGTTTGCTCTCCTGGAAAATGTAATTTCTAGTATCGGTGATGATATCAAAATTTTTCGTCGACACAAACTAAAACTATGTATAGGAGTGTGTGTCTTCTGTTTTCTAGTTGGTCTGCCGTGTGTTACTAGAGGTTTGACAAATCTTTGAAAATTCTCTTTACAAAAATATAATTAATAAATCGATTACAGGAGGGCTTTATGTGATCGATATGATGGACCACTTTGGTGGCTCTCTTTCGCTAATATTCATCGGTTTCTTCGAGTGTGTGGCAGTGTTTTGGGTCTATGGCTATAAACGCTTCGCGTTTGACATCAATTACATGCTAAATCGAAAGCTGGGCTGCTATTGGCGCTTCACTTGGGTCTACTCGTCACCCCTTATTCTAGCCTTTATTTTTATATTCTATTTAATCGATTTTCAACCATTGGGCGTATGTGTTTCAAACAGTCATACTCACATATAAACTAACGTTCAGTTGTTTTTATTCAATTGTGTATTTCTTTCAGTACGAAAATTACGGCAACTATAACTGGATTGGTATCGGTATAACTCTATTTATAATATTACAAGTGCCGATTTGGGCGATTATTGTTATCTCCAAACAGACAACAATCTATGGTCAATCTTTAATGGATGTATGAATAAACTAGAATAATAATATTTTAATCTTTAATTATCATAAATCTGTTATCTGTTATTAGAAACTGCGTTTATCGATCAGAGTTAATGAGAAATGGGGTCCGAAAGACGAGAAAACCAATTTGGACTGGAAAGTGAAGTATAACGAGTTCAAAATTAATGAGTATTCAAATAAGTTAGACAAACAGAAAACAATATCGGGTGAACTAAAATCAATAGCAGAACGAAAGGTTAACAATAAAAGTCTCGATACATTGAATATTGCGGTTTTCAAATGAATCATCTCTTAAGTTAACAAATAGATTTAATTTCGGTCATTATGTTGAATGAAAAATCAGTTTTTATTTATTATTATATTGTATATCATATTATAGCAGCAGACACACAACACACACACACACACACACACACACACACACACGTATAACTTGTAAATAATAACAAATTTTTAAAAAATTATTCTGTAAATTACTGTAAACTGTAAATAATATTTGTTACTGTATTTATTTATTAATAAAATAAAGTGAGAAAAAATTCTTAAATTGTGGAAAATGTTTTAATAGTAGGCTATTGATGTTTCATCACGATTAACCACAAAATACTATTTGAATTTACATTGTTTTTATAATCATTTAAAAATATGTTGGATAAAAAGTCCTTTAAAATTTGCTATTACTATATATACCCAATACCATAGCAGCACATTTATTATTATATAGCCATATGTAAATAATGACAAATTCTAAAAGAATTATTCTGTAAAGTACTATAAATTAAAGCGCAGGCTTTGTATTGTTACTGTATTTATTCATTTATTTATAGAGCCTCAAAAAAAGTAGCATTTATTCCATATGAAAATAGCGCTATAAATAGTACTAAAAATTTACGAAAATAGCATTAAAAATAGCATTAATTATTAAAATAATAAATGATAATATCAAAATTTGAAGACAAATTTTTTATATTGAAATCTTTTTTATTTTCTATGGCGTTCAATAACTTATATAATTTAGGACTTTAGTATCTTAAGAAAAAATTTATAAATTTAATAAAAAAAATTACAAGAAGGAATTTTTGAATTTTTCACAAATTTTGAGGCCATCCAAAAACTCAACGGATTTAAACGACAATTTTTTTTTGTTTTGGGGAAAATAGCATATAAGATGGCAAAAATAACATTATAGCATTTACTATTAAAAATAGCAAAAAATATCATTTATAAACATGCATAAAACGGCTTCTAATCATCCAATTCGTGCACAAATTACAATTATATGCTTCTAACTTATGAATTAAAAAAGTAGCAAATGTTAGCATTTTGAGGCTCTAGTGATTATACTAATTTAAAAGAAAATTTTTAAATTTTTATTTTAATCTTGTATGGGTATCCAAATCATTTTATCCTGTTTTTTTGCGAGCAGTACACCCCTTGGGTCACTATTGGATATTATCCCATTGGTAACATATGCTGAATAAGCATGTACACACACACACACCACAACAATGAACAGCGAAAATATATATAATAATTCATGATATGATTCTGTTTCATATTTGAACGTTAGAGTATATTATTATTTTATTATTATAAGATTATTATACAAGATATATAATAAGATAACAAGCGAAAAATAAACTAATAAAGAAAACTTGAAATGAATTTTATCTCATAATTCTTGTCCTAAGTTTACAATAAAAAAATTAATTTTCGCTGATAAAATTAATTTCCAGAATTGAGTAAATTTATTTTTTTTTATTAAGAATGCGTATGTCTTAATAAAAAAAATTATTTTAATTACTGGCTTTAACTGTGTATAATACTTTATCAGAAGGATATTACATTAAGTTATTTTAAAACACATTTCCTTAATTAACTTATAAGCAGTATTTAAGCGTTGAATTTTATTTAAATCCTTAAATTTATTTAATTTTTTATTTGTCTACTGAGATCAGAATAGCTGCCTTTGAGCTCATTAATTGCTTTATTTCAACAATTATACCGATTTAAAGCCAATAGTAGTGAACTAATGAACAAAAAATATATTTAACTTTTCGTATGCAAGTTGCAAATCGTGACTAAAAAAAATTAAATCTAAAAGACTATTAATTATTATCCAAATATAAACTCTAGATTATATATATGTATATATTATTTTATGCCAATAACAATAAGAATAGTATGATAGATGTTTTATCATCATATAAGGGAAACTTGAAAAATAGCATAATATATTTATTTAACTTCGATAATCCAGAGATGGCTGCGTTTATTAAGCTGGCATTAGTTCTTGGATTAGCTGTTTGGGAGTGTTTTATGAAAAAAAAACACATTTTTTATTGCCACACAGACCTAAAAGATCACGTGTTTCAGTGTTTGAATTCGGTTCTCTGTTAGCAATTAAGTTAAGTGTCAGGTGAATGGCAAACCGCGTCTTTGCTCCCAAACTGTAAACATAACACAAACCTTACAGTTCACGCGCAAAGACACGGCTACGCGCCAGAAACAACAATCAGTTTTGTTTAGTTTAATCATCTCCCTTATACTACATGAAAACATTGGGCTAATAATACTGGACTTATTAGAGTCCGTGATGAACGTGACGAACAGATTTCTCTTGTGTGAGGCGTAACACATCCTCGAAGAGGTAAGAATCTGTGACGCAAGAGCGCAGCGAATGCGTTGTGTTTGCACCACAGATGAGAGCCACCCGTAAACCACGGCTTAATGCATACTTAATGGTCGCTTCCAAGTGCGTGTCAGCGGTAATAATGGCGAACACCGAATCGGTGCCGAAAATGTCGATAAAAACGTCGATCGAGTTGCGAAGCGTGTCCTCAGTGGAGGTCTGACAGAACGAGTTCACATGAACGATGTCGACGCCATTGCGACGCAGTTCGTCGTACGCGCTGTCGTTCAAGTGTCTCACATCTCCGGCGCAAATGAACTCGTAAGCGTACCCGCAGTCGGGAAATGTGTTGCCGATGAATCCGCGTATTGTTTTCGACACACCATGCGGTGATCGGTTGTCGGGAATACTGCAAGATTTCAAATCCCAGAAAATACCTAATGGCACTTTGAGCATAACTTGGTTACTGTTTTAATGAGTTTTCAAATTCATACTCTGCTCGCTTTTAAAGCAAAATTTTCAAGGTTCCCAACAAACGGTCGTTATTCAAGCAAACGGTTCTAATCTCTGTTAGAAATCTTGTGAGAGTCACTAATTTAGAATTTATTATATAATTGTTGTGTGCGTCTGTAATAAAAAAAATAATGACGTATTGCTAACTTTACACTATTTTTATAATAATTTTTTTTATTGTGTAGTATTCAACTCAAACTACGCATAGGGTGGTGTGCGTGCTTTGCCAAGGGTTGAGATTGCCCTCACAGAAATAATCTGAAAATCGTATCCAAATACAAAATAAATTGAGGTATTGAATAGCAAATTTATTTTTTAGTCGAAATTTTCGACGATTTATGTCTTCTACAAAGTTATGCCGTATGAATTTATGCATTAAGCAGCAGTGGTTATGCCTTCTGTAACTTTGATTCCAAAATCAGTTTAAAATAAAAATTGGAATAAACAAATCTATTGAATAAATAAATTCTTAACAGGACGTATGCCTTTTAAGTGAAAAATTCCAATTGCAATCTTATTTATCTCGTTTTATTTAATTATATTGTTTTCAAAACAGCAAAATAAGCGTTTATATTCTCTTTCAACTTTCATTTAACTGGCAATAAAAATACTTTCTACATCTAAATATGCTTTGATGATTAATTTTATTTACTTGAAAATAGTGAAACGAATTCATAAAAACATTATCTCTTGTGAAGAAGGGTTAAAATGTTTTTTATCTCATTTGAAAAAGTCGAGCTTTTGGATTTGGGATGTCTGTATGTACTCGAGGGCACAGAGGATATTGGTTTTTTTAAATAAAAATTTACATTATAATTAATGTAAAATATATACTAGTGGCAGATTCTTATCACTCAAGGATTGAATTTTGAAAACACTTTAATATGTGGTTCTTTAATTTCGTTTATTAACCTGTTTACTATCAACAGTTTAAGTTTATTAACATACACTTTATCATCAAATAAATATTTGGCAATTTTAATCGCATAACTTGCCGGACATATCCCTCGCTTTTATATATAAATCATGATTCATGATACCTAATAATAAAGTTAATGATTTTTATCAGCGTTATTAAGTTTTAGTTGTTTTAAGAAACATATACTTCGCCCGAAGTTATTGTTTACTTATTTCAAGTATACACTATTTTAATAGATAGCAAAATTTATTGCTTTTTAATTCAATTTAGTGAGATAAATAGTTTACTAAATTATTATGATCAAAGGGTATGTGAGTCTGATAATCACTTACCATATTTTGTCAATAATGTTTGAAAGTTTATCAATTATTATTTTACTCTCAAATATTTACAATAATTTATTTTCCATAAAGAGAGTGCAATAAAACTAATACTAACACTGTTTCCAGAAGAGAGTGCAATAAATTATAATAAACAAATTTGATTATAATTTTGTATTAAATGAGCTAAAAACGCGAAATACAAATAACTAATAGAGAGGATATCAAAAAACATGTAAAAGGATGTAAAACATGGAAATGATTTAATGCAGCAATTTATTTGTAATATGCGTTTTTAATCACCATCGCATCAAAATCATATCCACGATCCGCAATATAAATACTCTCGCTATTGGAACTTTTTTTTGCTTATTAAAGCAATTTTGTGCTTCAGAATAAAGTAGTTTTCTTTTTTTAAAAAATATATAGCATTGTTTTATATTATAATGTCTAGAATTTCCGTATCAGTAGTAGCATTGGTCGTATTTTTATTAATTTATGTGCTAAATGATGTGTCTTATGCCGATCCTATCGTAAATTATAA
>JAQIVF010002091.1:0-11869 GCA_034698365.1 Steganacarus magnus | reverse complement strand
TTAAACTTAAACAATATAAATAAAATAATAATTAAATTTTATTACAACAATACTGCCGAGATATTATAGAACGTCCGCGATCCATCAAATGGCAAAGTAATTTTGTTGGTCATCTTAATAATAACGATTTTGGTCACAGTTCCTATTGTTGTCGGCTTATGTTTATGCGTTTATTTCTTTTACTATAAAAAATCGAGTATTAATTTTAAATATAATTAACCATATCTTGTATTCTAAAATATGCTTTTTATAGAGAAAAACATTGAAAAACAGAAAAAAATTGATGGCAGTAATTCTGAATCTGAATCGGATGACACATTCTCTACTATCGATTCGGGGGTTTCTGCAGATTAAGGGCGGCAACAATATCTATTAATAACAATGTTGTAAAACTAATGACTAACTTAATTCTAACAATACACTAACCTAATATTCACGTGCGCCTCCGGCGCGCAAACTTACCTAAAACTTTTATTAAAGTAAAAAAATTATTTCTATTGTTAAAATTACATATTGTTGCCGCCCTTAATCTGCAGATCATCCTCGATTCGGTGACCGGTGAGAAGATTCCATCGTTTCACGTGTATTCCAAATAATTATTATAAGTTATAACACATATTCAATATACAGTATACTATATAAAATATAATATTAAATTTTTAAAATCTCGGATAAAATTATAGATATTGTAGTGAATATGATTAAAATGAGATTAAATTCGAAATTTGTTTCATTATATGAATGTACCATAAATGCTAATTTACCATTAAATCAAAATGTTTTGAATAATTATACCTATAATTAAAATTTTTTGAATTTTTTTTCGTGGATTAAAAATTAATAAATTCTATGCTTCACTCCTTTATTTGCAAGTTTATATCACTTCTATATGTTATGTCTCATTCATATCGTATCTGTTACTTCTTTACGCTCACTTCTCACAGCTAAAAAACTTTGCTTTTCAATCATTTGGTAAAATAAATTGTTTTAAATGTATTTTGCGGCATATAGTATAAATGATTTGCTTTTAATTATTTTGTTTCTCTTAATTTGCAAAATATACAAATGATTTTTATATTTAATATATATATATATACTGTATTTAATAATAATTATTTATTGTAAAATTAACGCACTTTATTTAGTAATAGGTGATAATCGAAAAAAAAATTGATGATTAAATTTGTTAATAACATAATGAAAATCTTAATTTATTATTATTTATTTATTTTCTAACATTTAACGCATTCCGCTTTGCCTGCCAACTGGTGAAACGATTGTATGCGCTCTGAATTTGGTGCATAAGGTGTGATGTCAGCTAATGATTAGATTGAATTAATAAAATAAAAACTATAAATCAACGCAACACAGCAACACATACATCAATGGTGTGATATTCGCGCGAAAGTTTCTCGTGAAACGGCTGAAGCTTTGCGTAGTGAAACCTCTCGAGTGTTGCCCGCATTTCCACGAGTTTCTCCTCTAATTGAGGAGTTGTTGTCGGAAAGCATAACCAAAAATGCCTTAATAGTTCGTTAAGAGCCAGCGATAACTGTTTGAGCTCTTTCTGCACGTCAACAGGCACTTCGTCGGTAAGATTGCTTCCATGGCTGGACTTCAATAGCGCACCACCGGGTGATAATTCGCTTAACGCGGAGATCGCGGACTTCGATTGTATTACACTTTTACAGTTCGGTCGCCAATCGCTGACCAAACTATGCTGATGTATGTATGATTGAATGCTTGCTGTATTACTACCACTATTACTACTACTATTATTATTAATAACACTATTGCTAGAATAAGAGTAACCATTACTAGTTGAGTACATATCACAGTCAGAATTCGGACCAATAAGATAGCAATCCTTGTTTCTAATATTAAGCGTAGGAATTTTGGCGCTCAGCGCTCCAACAGTTTCGTCGAGATCTTCCATCTCTGTCTTCTCGATTAACCGCAACTTCTTAATTCGGTCGCGTTCGCGCTCCGCTTCCGCTAATTCACTTTCATCGATCACCGGAGTGACCATTGTTGTGAGTTGAGACGATTTTGACTTTTTATTACTATTATTGATCACTCCGTTAACAACACCAGTGTTTAGTGAGCCGTGAGACGACTTATTAAGGCACGAATCTAATACCATAATTGAGTGATGATTAAACCGCTTAATCAGTCCCTGATTGGCGGACAGAAAATCGTTTCGCGCTGACGACGACTCGTCGCCACTTTTGGTTAAAGTGTCGCACGAAACACTGCGATCCTCGAACGACATGATATCGACAAACGGGTCGACAATTCCGCGCTTCAGCGCACGCTTTATGTCTTGCTCGTCGTTTTTGGCGCAATCACTGAAAAAGTCTTTAGTGGCACTGTTGCGGTCGCGATGGAAGTAATGCGACTGAAAGAATCGCTGCCAGAATTCCTGTTCCGACACTTTGTGCGGCACATTCTCGAAGTGTTTGCGTTTCACTGCCGGATATGTGTTGAATATCGACTCAATCACTTCAGTGGTTATGTTGTACTTGATTCCGTTACTTCCGTCCACTTGTGGCTTAATGTCGGCCAAAAAAGCGGCAGAAACGCCAACTTCTTGCGACATATCGTTTTTACCTAAAAAATAATTACAAAATACTCGTTTAAATTTTTTTTGAATTTATTAAATATTTATAAAAAAACATTTGCAACAAATAAATATACCGTTAATATCGGCTCGCTTTCTCGCGGCATAATTAGACCAAAACTCGTCGGCAGTGATGACATTAGATATGACTAACTCTTTGTACAACTGATACAACTCGGGATTTTCGGTGAGTACGCGACTCTTCTCTTCCATCTCTTTCGACAGTTTACGCTTAAACTGCGGCAACAACTGCTGCAGCAGTTCCTTCACCTCATTTCGATCGCTGAGCTGATTCTGAACGCCCAACGGATTCACGAAGTGAAAAGTGTCCGAACCGTTCTGCAGCACAATCTGCAGCTGTATCTTCGGCTTACCGTCCGGCGAGATCTTCTGCGTGTTAATGTCGGCGTAATGGTGTGATATTGTGAACGTGTCCTTTCCGTTAGGCATCCAAGCGATGCGTTCGGCCATCAGATATAGTGTTCCGTCGTTCTTCTTCACGCGCACGTGTTCTATCAGTCGCAGCACGTCTTCCGACGATGTCGTCATTTCTAACACTTGGTTAACACTTTCAGCAATTGGTTTAGTAATTCATTTGATTCACGCCTCAAATTTGATTTGATTTGATTTCTAACTTTGTTTTTCGTTTCGCGAATATCTAATGTTTTTTAGTACTGACGGCTAAGAAAAAAAACAAATATATAGATATAGGTGTGAAACGGAATCGCAATCTAAACAATAATTGCTTTGAACACTACATTGTTCGCCATTCACTCGTGTTCTGATGTGTTGGACACAAATGTTTTCTGATCACAATCGCGCACAACATCTATCATCATCATATTATTATTATTATTATTATTATTAAAACAAATGTTTTCGTACGCTTAGTGCGTGTTTGAGTGTATCTGTTATGACTACAATAAAGCGATTTATTACATATGTAATGTGTGTAATGTTTTACAGTTAAAACCGTTTACTGTAACTATGTTAAATTTTATCTAGTGTTGTTTCAATTACACTTTTTCAATTTAAATTGAATTACGATTAAATTATAATAATAACTTTTTATTTAAATTAAATAAAATTTCAATTAATTGAAATTGTAATTCAATTAATAATTCGATTTCTATTACGATGAAAATAATCGAAACAACCCTATGTTGTTTCAATTGCAGTTTTTCTATTTAAATTAAATTACGATGAAATTATTATTAAAAAATTCAATTTAAATTAAATGAAATTACGATTAATTGAAATGTTAATTCAAATTTTAATTCGATTATAATTTCTCTTAAAAATAATTGAAACAACACTAATTTTATCACACAATTTTTGTGACATTATTTATGTAATTAATATCTGAGTGTTCCTACTGTTTCATTGAATGCGCGCTGACGAGTGTTCAAATTTCTTTTAGATTAAACAAAAAACCGTTTTAGACACAATATAGAGTGCTATTCTAATAATTATTATTTATTTATTTAAATTATTTTGGATGAAAATGTTATGTGCATGATTTTTAGGCGTTTTTTCAAAAGAAATTTTCAAATGACATTTTTTGCGCAAACCCCCTCTTTATGGAATATACTGTTTTAACAAAATAACTCATATATTTTTTTGTAAATGATTGCATAACAAAATAATCCCAACATAAGTTAATAAACTACGTTTTAATTTTTTTCTATGTATATATTTTTCGGGTGTTTATAATCTAAAATACGAATATCGGGTAAATTTCAATTTCATTTCGTTTTCTTAGTAAGAGTTTTTCTGTTTACTATTTGCAAACCATAGACCTTGAAGTTATTCTTTTATTATCTATATCTTTTGACCAAAATTCCGGTGAAAATGTTTAAAAATCTCCATAAAATCCAATATATTTTTTTTATAAAAAAATTATTCAAATTCAAAACTTTACTTCCAAAACTGATTGCTGCACAATTTAGTTCCACTAAACCCATACGCCTTTCTGGCGCGTCGATTGATTGAAATCATGTATCTGGTAATCACATATATTCCTATGGATACGCAGAACTAACTCTAAAAATAGAGGTTTGTTAGTCTAGACTGGTTTATTTAAATATATTACGTGTACTTAAAGTTGATTGGCATCTATACTCAGATCAATAAACACTGTATTATATTTTATTGCCCGAAAAATCTCTGCTATACATAAAAAATATTAGTATATGTAATATATATATATAAAGCACACAAATATAATGTAAAGTGTAGTTAATAAAAAAAATGTAAATAAAAGCATTTAAAATTATTCACAATTGTTTTATTTATTTATTTTTTTGGTGAACAAAAAAAACAATGGAATTTAACGCAAACCTAGCGTTGGATACGATCAAAATTTATTTCAATAATTATAAAGAGTTTGTGAAAAACAATCCGTTAATCGCGTCGGAAATCGAGTCAACGCTGCGATGGATTTCATATTTAATTACTGGTAATTAAAAAACAAAAAAAAATAGCAATTCTAATATTATTTTTTTAGTATCACATTTAAGAGTTAATTTAATATTATTTTTTTTGTTTATTATTATTTATTATTATTATTTTTATCACTGTTATTTTCAGCAACAAAACTAAACAATTCGCACATAATATCGGAGTTGTTATACTCGTGTTCATCGCTGTTGGCGTTATTTAACGACACTATACTCCGAAAGGCGATCGACATCAAAGTAAACGTGGTTTGTTGCCATTTCGCTGTTTTTCAATTTATGATTTTCGATTTTTTTGGCCAAAATCTTAATTAATATCTTAATTAAACTTTATTTTTTTACTTTTCAGAACTTAGTTGTGGAGCGCTTACAAGTACTGCTCACTATTATTGAATATATTCAAGTGTTTGCCGAGTTTACCGCAACTCGCGTTTACGGACAGTTTGGTCAGTGGCTGGTACTCAGTGTCATTCAGTTATCCAAGTAATCTACCATTTTTTATGACAATTTTAAAGATTTTTCGCCACTATTTTAAATTCTCGAAACTTACTACTCATTACAGGGCTATTATTCGCTTAATTTTGCTACTGAAGTACAAACAAGGGCTTCAGAGAGCGCAGATAATCGTACCATTAGATCGAGTAAAGTATAAACAGATAAAATCGGAAGGAAGCAGCTCTCAAACCGCAGCTAATTATGGCAACGGCGACGCTTCTGGTGCTCGAGATGCCGAGCAAGAGTTAGAGGACACGACATTTACGCTGAAGCGTTCGGGACGTGTTCTGCGAACCATTGAGAAAGCGCCGCCACGAACGCAGCGCACGTGGCTGTCGCCCATCGATAATTACCAGATGAGACAAATACTTGATAAGCGGCGACCAAACGCGCCGCCATCGCATCTCGACGACCACCAGATAATAGGCGAGGTGTTGCACATCATCAAACCGATGGCTCACTTGACCGCTTTGGCCGGTTTCGGTCGACAAAGTTGGACGCCGTATTTGTTGGCGTTGGGTCTCGATGTGGCGAGTCTGAAGCTGTTGAGCGATCCGCCCAACAAACACTGGACCATCAGTGAACGCGTGGAATTGGGTCAGCGGTCGTTCGCGTTACTGGCATACCTGTTGCGTTCGCCGTTCTATGATACGTATACCAAACAGAAGATACTGGCGGTTCTCAGGTTTCTGTCCGAACACATTCCATTATTTGGCCGATTAATACGTCCGCTAATCGATTACTTGCCGGAGTGGCAGAAGACTTATTTTTACGTTTGGAATATTTGATTTGCATTTTTTATGATATAATTTTTTTGTGTTGATTATTTGACTTTTAACGATCAAATTAGCGGTTAATTTTGTGATGACTATATCTATATATAAATAATATATTTTTGAGTCAAATACCGATGCAGCAGAACTTCATTTGTTTTGAGTTTAAGGGTATAAATGTTGAAAATTTGATTAATTTTTTAATATTTGTTTAAAGAAAATTTTTAATTAAAATTAGAAAAATCACACAATGAATATTGCTTTTATAAAAGTTTTATTGCTTTGAACGCCGAGTTTAAGATTTCCGAGTGTTTATTGTCCTAAAATCTGATGCAGAGCTTAGGAAAATAAACTTTTATCAAGAAATAAGTTTTACTGTTACAGTAATAATACCTGAAAGGTTTGACAAAAATTAGTTAAACTGTATGTAAATATTGAAGTGTAAAATCCTTATGTGTGACCACTGTGTTATTCACTACAACCTTGAAGGTAATCCTTTAATTATCCAAAATTAAGGTGAAATGCATTTATTACTATTTCCTAAGTAAAGGCTTGAGGCGGAGGTAAGTATATATATGGCAACGCTATTCTTAGAAAATAAAAGCGAATTGATGTGAACGAGAAAGTGCATCACTCAAACTTTGTCAGCAGAGTATTTCAAACTTAATTTCGAGCAGTTATATTCCTCTACACATCTCACCGCACAATGAAGGTCTGTTTTTAAATACTCAAACTTTTTGAATTTTTTTAAAAATTATTTGCTATTTATTTTATAGTTACTATCACTACCATTACTATGCTTCGTGATTATATCATGCGACGCATCCGCTCTTCGACTATTCGAGCAGTTGGCTCAGCCGACGTATAATGGTGTGGGTAGAGTCGACAATAATAATGGTTATCGATTCGGTACAGTAAATATGAATAACGAACTAAATTACAAGCGAATTCGTTTCGCGATTCGTGGTTATGGCGAACCTTCACCTCAATATGGTAATTCGCAATCTGCACATTCAAATGGTTTAGCTGGTTATCAAAACTCGGAGACAGTTGATGCCAACTCTCAATCGAATAATAATCAGGTTCAGGACTCGGTCAACAATTTGGTACAAGCCTTTATTGATCAAATTACGCAGGCATTGGCTGATGCCTCAAACCCGAGTCAGAACACTCAATTCGATTATAACAACCAAGCGGTTCCACTTGAAGCGGGCTTCAATGTATTGGTCAGCGCTGGCGATCCAAACAATTTATTTCAGGCTCAAAACGCGCAAAACAGTTTAGCCACTTCTTCAGCAAACGGTCAAAATGCGCAAACCGTTTACTCGTCTGCCAATTCAAACGTGCCATCAAACCTATTCCCGCCATACTTCTGGTCGAACTAATTAAAATGTTAATTAAAACATTTTGAAATTATTATACATCATCTTTAAATTACATTAAATTACAGAAATAGGTTCTAATATTTAAATTCATTAAAGATGATTAAAATTAACTTAGTTTTAAAAACATTTTTTTTTAAAAAAAACCTAGAAAGTACAACACTAAGTATCAATATTAAGAGAAATTAGCTAACCTAAGCTTTTTGTAAACTATATTTTTAAATAAAAAAGTTTTTAAGCTTAAGTTGTATCCTACTTTTTCACAAAAATTTTAACTATTTGTGTTAAAAAGTATATAAAGTATTGATTAGGCGGTTTGACTGACGGTTAAACCGTGGTTTTTCTTCATCAAATTTAAACTGTTAAAACCTACAAAAAATTCACCGCACCAAACCGTCAGGAAAAACCACAGTTTTAACCGCACCGTCGTAACCTTTAATAGGCAGCACTGCATTGAAATAGCCTCAACTAAAGTTGTTGATGTTTGACATTTGTCTAACCGACCCGAACCGCTAAGTTTTTTTTAAAAAATAAACCGAACCGCTAAACCGCGGTTTAAACCGCCAGCTGATAATTTATTGCTTAAAAGTCTCATAATATACAAAAATATTTAATTTTCACAAAATTTTAATCTCATAAACTACTTTAGACGAATTAAAAAACGTATTATGATTATAAATAAATAAATATTTTTATTTGAAAGTTTTTCAAAAATTTGAAAAAAGAGTCAATTATTCCTATTTACATATTTATTCTTAAGAAATTTAGCGATTTTTGTATGTTTTCTGCAATTGGCGGTTTTGCGGTTTAACCGCTGTTTTAACCTTGAAAATTAATGAAACCGAAACCGTTCAGTTGACAAAATTGTTGGTTTTAACCGCCGTTAAACCGAATCAACTACAACTTTAGTCGGTCTCAAGTTGAGACTCTCAACCAATACACAGATAGCGAGACGAACACGTGCTCGCAAACACTTTACATACAGTACAATAACTATAATATTATAGCAGCACATAATATATTGATTCACCCCATTGTCTGCTTTGGTGTTTTGCCGTTCACCCCAAAAAACACGTTTGTCTAACCATTTCTCAATGTAAATAATAATCTCACATAAATAACAATTTCATCACTTTTAATTCATTCACTTTATTAATCTGGAAAAAAAACAAAACAAAACTAATTTGACATCTGTTACACAATATATTAGTTTATAACGACAATAATCTCGCAGTCAATCATTATTGGCTAAAATTGATTTGTAAAAACTATCCGTAAAGTATCGACCATCGAGTCGATCGATTAATCATACATCAGTGACCGATTTGATGAGACTATGGACTCGTGGGGCAACACATCGTCGTTTGACACGTCGTTTAGTTCGTCGCACAACAACTCCTACAACAACAACACTTCAGGCGGCAACGCGTCGTCGAGTAAGTCGTCGGTGAATGTGGCCGCACAGCTAGAGATACAGCGACTGCCAGTCGACGTCGAGTGCAACCAAATTCGACAGATATTCGGCCGCTACGGAAGAATCACCAGAATAGTGCTCGACCATCGATTCGATGAGGACAGAGCGTATTGCTTTCTCGACTACGAGAGTGACATCAGTTGCGAGCACGCCATTAGAATCGAGAACAATCGCCGCATGGATAAGGGACCGATCGTTGTGCAGAAGTGTACCAATACTGGTGGTGGCGGTGGAGGCGGTTCTGATGACGTAATAAAACTGATGCCTGTTTTTCATTGATTTCTAATTTAAACAATTTATTTGCTTTGTTTGTGCAGCGAAACAGGAAAAAGCCGCGAACAGACAGTTGGGGATCAGATTCGGCGGCAAATACGACATCCAATTGGGGCAGTAGTGATGACTGGGGCGCAAGTGCTGGTGGAGGAGGAGGTGGTGGTAGTGGTGGTGGAAGCGATTGGGGCTCAAGTAATGGTAATGAAAGCGGCGGTAGGGGTGGAAGAGGTGGTCGCGGAGGACGCGGCGGAACGAGAGGTGGTTGTCATAAATGCGGTGAAGAGGGACACTGGTCTAAAGAGTGTCCGAAAGGCGGAGGCGGCGGTGGCGGACGAGGAGGTGGCGGTCGTTCGTGCCATAATTGCGGAGAAGAGGGACATTTCTCTCGTGAATGCCCGAAACCTCGCGACAGTAGTAGAGGACGCGGAAGGGGAGGTCGTGGCGGAGGACGCGGTCGCGGTGGAGGCGGCGGTGGATTCTCTTGGGGCGATGACAGCGGTGGCGGTGGCGGTGGCGGTGGTGGCTCTTCGTGGGCGGATAGCAGTTCGGGCGGAGCTACAGACTGGGGCACAACATCGTCGTCTGACACAAAGCCAAAAGTGGAAGATGATTGGGGTACTGGTGGCTCCACCACTACCACTAGTACCGCCGCCAAAACTTCTTCGGCCGGCGATGACTGGGGCAGTGATACTGCTGTCGCATCTAAACCACCAGCGACTGATGCCATTGACTGGGGTTCAATAATAGGATCGTCGAGTGACAAAAAAGATAGCGATGCCGCCGACCCGTGGGGTACCGCTGTTGCCAGCAATGCACCAAAGCCTCCCAAACAGGAGTCCGGCGATGACGACGGTTGGAATTGAGAGCAAAAGCAAAAGGAGATGATTGCGTTGTTTTTTTCATTTTGCACAGTTTTTTCATTTGTGATGCGAGGAAATCATTATTAATAATTACAAATTTTTATTTCGTTCGGTACAGAAAAAGAATCATTAATAACTGTACATATTAAAGGGTTCATAATGACAATGAAAATACATTAACCTAATTTTTTTATCCTTATAATCCATTATTACTGATTTGAATATAAATATATTATTTTAAATGATGATCAGAGAAAAAAATTGAGGCATAAATTTTGATTATAACCAGAGAGTGAATATCAAAATAAAAAAAACGAAAATCATTTTTGAGCACAATAATGAGATTTGAATGAAAGACGAACAAACAAATAAAAGAAAATGAAATGAGAAATCAAACCAAAGTGAGAGTTTGAAGCACTTGAGAGTAGTTTCTTATCGTTGATAATATTTGCTTAATAACTGTTTTATGATGGATGTGTTTTGTTGCCGCACAAAACTAGTTCTTGTGTGTTCGCGGAAAATGAAAGTGTCTGCGGAATATCATTTTTTTATGATAATATGATTTGGATGTTGATTAATGTATTGCTTATTATCTGAAGTTTTATGATACCAATTTATGGTAATAAAACTATTAGTCTGCTGTGTGACGAAACAAAGAGCCACTGCTTGCAAACCAGTGGCGTAAATGATATGATCGAAAGTTTTACTGAAAAAAATATCTAATAAGTAATATGAAAGATTACTTCGATAAATTATAAAAAAGAAGTATTCATGAAAAATTGTTAACAGTTTGAAAAACCTGTGTGAAAACTAGAAAGTTTTTAGTAAAAAAAATTAATGAGAAAACCGGATACAGACAGTATGTGTGACAACCGGGAAAAAACCGACTGTCCATAAATAAATTTCTGATAATACTACTAACTGACATATTCTCGTGTTTCACGGATACGTCTCCTCAACTCTCCAAATATTGCGTACAAAATTTAATAATCGGAGTAATAAGTGCTACTTATTATAATATGCTCTCTCTGTCTCTCCTACTTTCTCTCTCCCCTCTATCTCTAACGCAATACTACGTCTCTGCAAATAATAAAATAAAAATCAATGAAATGTTGTATCACTTGAATGCAAAAATAAAATGTAAACTAATGCATAATATTGTTGATTAGTAGTAGTGAGCGTTTATATATATATATTCGCTGGCATATAAAACTTCAATTAAGAGTAGTTTTCGCTCTTCATTGCGATGTAATGCCTATCTATAACTGTCGCGTATGTCTATATAAAACTGTTGCACACACAAGACATTAGTCTAATTGTAGTCCGGCTTTATTGTCTCACTCATCATATAATAGCGAAAACTTGTATTAATTTTATACCCATTATGCGATCTGTTTTGTGCGCGAAGTTATAAACGACGATAAAGTTTTATTTATTTTTATGTCGCATTCATTTCGCTCTCTCATCTCATCTCTTGTAAAACTGTTTCTCTTTTAACGAATTTGTTGACTAAACTTTTTTGACGGACGAGTGTTT
>JAQIVF010002090.1:0-11877 GCA_034698365.1 Steganacarus magnus | reverse complement strand
CACACACACACACACACACATTCTATATGCTAGAAATTTAACGAAATAGAAAGCTCATAATGTTGTGCGAGCTGTGATAAAATAAGTATTACTTGGAAAGAGGAGAGAAAAAAATATATATAATAAAGGCTTTAATGCTGATCATAAAAAAGGCTTAAATTCGTTCTCGGGTTTTCTATGATTTTAATACATACAAACTCAATTACTTTAATATATTTTATAAAATGGTTTACAGCAGCAGTGACTGTGTGCGTGTGTGTGTACATGAGTGCGGTTGTGTTATCAAATAGATGTTTGAATTTCAGTTTGACAATTGTCTACATTCATAGCCATAGGCGTCACACAATTTCTCAGTCAATTTTAACAACAGTCAAGTTTATATAACACACAGTGATATCATAGACAAATTTGCTCTCTCTCTCTCTCTCTCTCTCTCTCTCGTCTCTCGCACTAACTCTTGCTCTGAAGTAACGAATAAAAAATATCAATTGTGTTAATGTCGTTCACAATTATATTTTCGTGTTTTGCTTGTGTGTAACAATTATATTAACGGTCCATTTTATTTGTCTGCCTATCTCTCTCTGTCTCTCACTCTCGCTCTCGTGCTGTGTATGTGTGCGTTCATGTTTGCTAACGATAATGTAATTATAGTCTTATTCAAGTAATTTTGTTTGCAGTTGTAATTTTTGGAGTTGTTTTCCTTTTACTATAAATATATTGTTGAGAAGAGAAGAGGATAGATATTTCAGTTGTTGGAAGAAAGAGAGAGAGAGAGAGAGAGAGAGAGAGAGAGAGAGAGAGAGAGAGGATTGAGAGCGAAAAAAAATGTTCTCGTTTTGTTCGGCGACTGTGCGCTGAATAAGTAGTAACTTAAAAGATGTTTCACTGCCGAAAACACTGTTGAAATAACGACTTTATTTCTAGTTGCGTGCGAATGAAAAGGATAGCGTACTCAATAAATAATGTAAATCTATTTTATTGATAGCAGTGAGAGAAGAAGTAGAAAAAAACTTTTCATTCTGTATCGAAAGCCGTATACAGTATGTTTGCTTTGGCCAATAAACTAAAAATATGTGTGCAAATTTTATTTTGATTTTGATTCATTCCTCTGTTGCGTTGAAATACCGTATTAGTCTACAGCATCTACAGATTTAATAATATACATACACACACATAGCAGTATAATCTTATGTTGTTTGCTTAAGTTTTTATGGATTACTGCAATGTTTTTTACTCGGATTAACGATTAGTTTATTTATTTATTTCGACTCAGTTATTGGGTACAAATCAGATTACGCACGGTTTTAATAAAATATTTCGTTTTGCTTTGCATTTCTTTCATCAGTTTTCATCAGTAACCGGATTTTTATGGCATTCCGCAAGCATCCCATAATTATGAGGCTAAATAGCGAGCTAAATATGACGACATGAATTTCAAAATTATTTTATTATTTTTGTGACTAAATGTCCTCCAAAACAGTATTTTTTGTTCCCTAATAGTAAACTATGGGTGATTTGTCACATGTCTCTCAAATTATTCGACATTTCCTAGAGAACAGAGCAGAACAGAAAAGAACGAGAATACTGTTACAAGTGAATACCCTAATATAAAACTAGTGCCACTTTTGGCGAAATAGTTTTCTCTCGCACTATCTCTCTCTCAGCTGTACACTAACGATAAAAAGCGTCACTAATTTGGTGTCTTATCCATTCTTGCGTATTATAGGAAAATAAGAGCGCAGCGGATGAGAGATGAGGGCAAATGAAAAAAAGCATGAGTGTGTGTGTGTGATCTTCGAAACGAGAAAAGCGCAGTTGTATTGTATTCGCACTCATTTACTAGACTAATGAATGCCAAAAGAATTAGAAATTTCACTGTACTTTCGTACTATTTGTCTCTAATGTTACAGTACTTTTGTTTTATTATATGCCAGAGGATAGCCATAGAGCGCGAGAGCGAGAGAGTCTTCAACAGATAATTGTTGTTTTTATGCACTTTCTCTTCGCACTGTTATGAGATGACAAAATTAGCACTTTATTTCTTATTTCTCTACTTTATTTTTTAGGCTTATATTAATGTTTCTCTCTCTCTCTCTCTCATCGAAACTAATTCTTTTTTATGAGAGAATCGTTAAAGTTAATACGCGCCAGTTTTTTTGTTTTAATCTTATTGTTCTAAGATTTAATACTTTTTGAGTTTATTATACGGTTTTTTTCCTGTTTTAATTCAATTTACATAATAATAATAAATAATAATAGACAATGGTTTGCACAAAAATTTGTAACATATATACGCTTCGGTTGTAATTTGCTTTTAACTTAATATAAAATTATTATCAAAACAAAACACACTGCGAAGAGAAGATTTGCAGAGAAGAAATTTTTACACCGAATAAAAAAACTGTGCATTACTATATAATTTATGTGCAAAAAATTTATCACAAACATTTTTTTCATGGATATATTCTTGTAAGACGCTTGATGTCATGCAATGCGAGGGAACAGGCATTATTAATTTCATTTTTTAATATTTATATTTAAAATATTTGTCACACTTCACATAAATCCCATAAAGTAGTTTTTGCATATAAAAAACGCCTGTATTTGCTATTATTAACCCTAAGTATTATTTTTTTTTCGCAAACACAGTTTTTGATACTCTCTTATTAAGACTTTAAGACATTAATTTAATTATTATAGATCTAAGTGTTGTGTTAAGAAAGCGTTTTTTTTTCTCCTATCATTATAAAAGATGGTAATAATAATAATAATTAAGGACGTGATTAAGTTGAAAAAAATAACCGTAAATTTTCTTCTCTTTCGCGATAAGACAGAGCTAATGTCGAAAAACTGCTTTACGACACACACTCCTACCAACTCTCTCTCTCTCTCTCTCTCTCCCTCTCTCTCTCTCTCTCTCCCCCCTCACTAACTAAACTCATTCGCTCACTCACTCACTCTCAGCCATTTCTTTATGGATAACAAACGAGAGTCACATAAATCCTTTGATAAGTTAAATGAAAGAGAAGAGAATGATATAGAGAGTGAGTGCGAGTGGAGGTAAGAAATAGTAGAGGAAAAAGTGAGCATCAAATCATTAAATGATTGCTAGTATTTAGTTGTTACTCAACATATATATATATAACAGAATACACACACACACAGACAGACACAGTGAAACTAGTGGTAGTAGACGAAGAAGAGTAGCATATAATAAGAAGAAAGTACGCTATTATGCGAGCGAAACATGCAGAATGTAGAGAACACTGAGCGTGTTTAGTGCAGGGAATACAACAACCATCAGTTTAGAGATAAAACAAATGAGGCGATCGATTGATGAGTTGACGGATTTCCACAACCGCTAACGTGAGAGATCATCAAAAATAAAGTACTTATTCCTTTTCTCTTTTCTCTCTCTCTCTCTCTCTCTCCTTTCTTCTCTTATATTTGCGCTTATCTTCTCTCTCTTCTCTCTTAGCCTTTTTGTTTATTGTAATTCCCAGAACTATACCCAAAACTATTCTTTTGCTGCAATTCCCTCGGTTTCTCTTTCCCTCTTTTCTATCTCTCGCTCTCACTGTCTCTCGAATGCCACTGTCTTTTTTATTTTGCGAGAGAGCATGTAATTGTAAAATAAATAACACGCTAATTCTCACTTCATTTCCTTATTAGACCATTATTTGAATGTCATGTTATACTTTAAATTTTTTTCGTCTCCGAGTTTCTCTCGTCTCTACTTTGCATTTTCGCACTCATCTCGAGTTCATCCATTCGCACAGACATATATATTATATTCTTCTATTCTATATAATCCCCACACTTCTTATAGAACTTCTATCAAAATATAATTTCTCGCGGGATTAGAGTTTTCTCTATTAAACGAAAAGGTTTTTGACGTATAAATAAAGTGCATAATTATGTTTCTTATTCTCCACTAATTTTTTTTCTCTCTCTCTTTTACTGACGTCTATTTTCTATCTCTAGGAACCATCGTCTAATTTTTTTTGTGTGTGTGCGATAATGAGTGCACAAAATTTAGAATTATCAATACTAACCGAATCGATGAGAGATTCAATCGGGTTTTTTTTAAATAGTTCTTTCTTTATTTTATACAAACTTACTATCGGATTAAATTTGATTGATTCACGACATTTGTTATCTTTAGTATAATTTAATTTTAATTATAATTATTAATTAATTTTAATTGATATATTAATAAAATTTAATTGAGTTTTTTTTGTAATTTAAATAATATATATATATTCTCAAATAAAAATTAATCAAATCTCAACGGAATTGAAATTTAAAAAAAAAACAAACAAAAAAATTAATTTTTATACACAAACATTAAATAAGGTATTTTCCAAAAAAAAACATTGTTAGTAGAAGAAGAAATAGATGAACGGTGGTATACGATGTCGCCGATGATGACAATGACAATGATGATGATATTGACGATGAATGGTGGCAATGGTCAATGAGGTGCGGGAACAAAACTCTTATATATATATTTATTTATTTATTACCAATTTTTTTAACAAACAGTTTATTATTTTATTTTATTGATTTGGAAGCATTTATTTGTTAAATGTTTATTTCTCAATGAATTCTTCGTCTCAAATAATCAAATAATGTCAATTAATATATTTTTTTCCGAAGTATAAAAACGTTTTATTTATCACTTTATCATTGAATAACTTTCCTAACGAGAAAAAAGTGTGTTCGTTTGCTTTTTCTTGTAGGAAAATAAATTTCTTTCTTTCTCTCTCTCTCTTTCTCTCACTCTCAGCGCTAATTTTACTTTTAAATTAATTAATTTTGCTTTTATTTAAATGTAATGCATTTTAAATGACTTGTTGTTCGTTTTTTAGTGTTATTTTTTGGTTTTAAGTTTAACACGACGACTAGTACTTTCTGTTAATTAGGTTTAAAAAATTTAATTAACAAATGAATTTTTTGCTTTTATGTGTGGTGTATGTGTGTGTTACTGTATATAAATTTTTGTTTGTGACGATTGACTAATTTAATTTTTGTTTTAATTTTTTTTGGTAAATATTTTTTTATCGGTGTGTGTTTTATATAAAACAAACCAGTAGTAGTAGTAGTTCTTCTCTCACAGTTCTTCCACTCACGAATATTTTAGCGCCATAAACAGAATAACACTAAATATTAGACTAATAAAGTGATAGTCGTTTTGCGCCGTAATAGCACTTTGATTTAAAATAGCGTTTTCTGTAAGAGAAAGAAAATAAAGAAAAGAAAAAATTAATGGAAATGAAAACACAACCGGAATTAGACTGTACTACTATTGTAGTGTAAAATTTATGTTTTTTTCCACTGTTTATTAAAGGTCGTGCGTTTAGGGTACATATAATATTAAGTACCATTATTATTATTAATATTCTGCCATTAAATTGGATTAAGGATCTGAAAAAAGCAAGAATAAAAGAATAAATTTTTAATCTTCAGGGGAGACTGACTACTCGAGAGTTTTCTTTTAGTTTTTTTATGATAGTTTTACAGTACAATAGGTAGTACTGGGGATAAAACAGCTGCCACGCTGTGTTCAAGAGAGTCATCAAAAAAATTTCTGCGTATATATATATAATTTTTTTTGTTTATTGTTGTTGTGCCGGAAAATAATATTAAAGTTTATTTTCTGGAAAGTTTGCAATTTTTTGTTTTATGCGTTTTTTTTGTGTCTCAAAAGAAACTGATGTTAAGCCTCTTATAGATATTATAATTTTGTTTTGTTTTCAGAGTAGAGTGAAGAAAAAAATTAAGAAAGAGGAGTTGTTTCAGTTTTATATAATAGTAATACAGTCTATTCTCTCACTAGAGACTAATATATTAAATTTAATTCGATACTGGGGTTCTTGTATTTTCATAATTTATTCAAAAAAAAATAAATAAAAATAAACGCTTTTGTAGCACAAGTATAAAAACTTCGGATATTTATTATTGTTTTGTATAAATAGAAATGGGAATTAATTCTATGAAAATGTATAATTGGATATAACAGAAAAGTAAAAAATAGAAATGTATATATTAATGAGAATACCTGTAGTAATATCTAAAAATAATTTATTTTGATTGAAGTAAATTTGAAAATATATTTTTTATACTAAAATAAATTTTAATAATTTAGAGCTTGTTTTCTATTTCAAAAAAAAGAAGCGAAGAATAAAAATCCTATTTTCGTAAGTATGATAAAGAAAAAATGCTACCGAAAAAATTAGAAGATAATGCAAATCATGCTCAAGTTTCCGCTAAGATTATTAAAAAAATTCGCTCCTATTCGGTGTGCGAAAATAACCACACAGTATTAGAAAGAGAAGAAAAAAAATAGAGAAATAGATATAAAACTTTTTACAACAAATAATAATATAGAAAAAGTGCGCTACTGATAAAAGATTTTCTTACTTTATATAATGAAAATAATTAATCCCTAGTTTTCCTCTCTATCTCTGTCTCGGAAAATAAAATCTTTTTTTGTGTGGATTAAACTTTTATTATGTCTAGTTTCTCTCTTCAATCTATTATTCAGTGGATTTTTTTCTATAAAATCCAAGCAAAATAAAATTTTATTTTTAAAAAAATCAATAAAAAAAACTTTTATCCCATCTATATATCTTAACAAATATCTCAACAATACCTGTGTAATAAGTGATACTCTTTTTTCTTTGGTAATTCTTTTGCGTTCCGTCAGGCAATAGCACGAGACATTCGAACTTATTCTCGTGGCTGTTGTACTTCTCGATTAACTCATTATCTCTAATATCACTAGTAATGGTCACATTGTAAGCTCCGTTCGAGTTGCGTTCAACTTTTTGCTCGATTTCGGTCAACACCTGAATCTTACTGTCGCCGTCATTGCCGGACACTCTATATATGGTCATCTCTGGCAGTGGGAACACGTCAAGCACGTGACAGTTCAGTGTAGCACTCGATGGCTGCCACTCCGCCATCATTTCTCGATGCTGGTGATACTGCTGGTGATTAAAGTCAGAATTGTGCGGCTGATGGTGATTGTTGGGCTCCATCGCCGTCTCCGATGATAGCGATGACGAGGAGTACGGCGAAGACGACTGCTGCCTATTCTGCCATTTGGTGCCCTTTCGCGTTCGCAGCGCTAATTGGCTCTCCTTTGTTCGCGTGTAATTAAAGTCAAAACTTTTCGGGATCGCTGTTGTTGTGTGCATACACGCATACAGTGTGAGTGGTGTTTTGATGAAATAAGAGAGAGAAAGAAGAGAAAGAGAAAATGAGAGAAAAGTTTTTTTTATTTTTTATTTTTCTTCGCATTGTTATTATTCTGCGTTTAATGTTTGCTTAAATGAAAGTATGTGTGTGTGTGTGTGTGTTTGCGAGCTACGAATGCTTTCGATTGCGTTTCTGCATGTCTGCAAAATTGAGCTTTTAGTTAATGGCATTTTTTGTCTTTTTTTTCTTGTTTTTCTTTTACGTTCAGAGGGATTTTTAGCTCGCTTTCACTTTTTCTCTCGCACTGAGAAAGACAAGCCATAGAAAAATGCATATATACATCTGCTTCGAAAATTGTCTATTTTTTGTGTTGTGTTTGGTTGGCACTGCAGACTTAGTACAGTTGATTAAAAGTATGAATTATTAAGCTAAAACCTATTATTATTTATTGCTAGCTATAAATTATGTGAGAAAAAACGAAAAAGAAGATCGAAAGTTAGGAGGAATTAAACGCTAATCACTCTCTTGTTTTAGTTTTTTTTCTTGAAAATTGAGATAAAATTTCTTTCCTCCTATTTTTGATTTTTTTTCTATTATTGTTGTTGTTTTTCGGTATTGATTTTTATGTTTCAACTGCACACAATAAAAATGTTTATAGCAAAACAATGCGAGAGTTATATTTTTAGGTTTAGAAAACCAAAAAAAAATTCTGTTTTCAATTGGCGGTAGTTGTTGTTAAAATAGCACATGCAATGTTAGAGACATCTAAACACAATCAATAAAATCAAGAGAGTATCTGACGAGAAAAAAAATAGTATTAATTTCCATAATTTGCAGACACTGACATATTTTTTCGCTCAAAGTAAACAAACTCAAGCAAACAATAAATGCTTGCACTTTCGGCCATTGCATCGCCCGATATTAAATAAGATGGAATTAAATGGAATAGGAATAAGGAATCACAGGCACACAAAAAATGAGATTTTTTGTTATTTTTTTTATACGATTGCCTCGGGATTTATATGGTCGAGTGAGAGATATTATTGTATTAAATTATTTTCGCTGATCGCGCGTGAAAAGTCTGATCGAGAGTCGAAAATACTGTACAACAACAACAAAATAAACTGAAAATCCACCCAAAATCCAAATCAAATATATTTATAGAAGAAAAAAGGCAAAAGAGAAGGCAAATAAAAAGCGGCAAAATTTCAATAAATAAAATTTTCCAATAAGTTATATATATTTGCAATGCCATACCGTAAACAATCATCGTCTCCTCCTCGGAGTCTTGACTCGACAGAGACAAGACATGGCAAGAATATTTGCCACTCAAGTCAATAGTTGGCCGCAATATGTTTAACGCTCGATACTGAGTGAGCGGATCCGCAGTATTGACCGTAAAGTCCATGTTTAATCTGCCTTGAAGTCGCTTCGAGGCATGTCTCGACTTCAACTCTGGTATCCACTGGTAAATTGGTTCGGGATCGTCGTTTAGAAACCACTTCACAACTAGATTCTTGTCTTCGATCGGGTCTATCGTGTAGAGGCAGTCAAGAATTATTGAGTCTTCGGTGCCGTTTTCCACGAATCGCGGAACAAATAGCGACTGTATCTCCACTTTACCATTGCATGCTATATGATTCATATATTTTAATAATACATTAATAAATTGTTTAAAAATAGGAAAATCAAATAAAGTTTAGCGCAGCTTTTGATTTTAAATTACAAAAAATATATGATTAGTATGTATATATTTTTAATAATAGACAGATTATTTGAATTTAATTTTTCTTTCGCAAATACTGTTCAAATAAATGAGAGATTTGTTAACATATTTTTTTAAGTAAACGGCAGGCATCACTATTCATCAAACATATTTTTTTACGAAAAATAAAACAAATAAAACTATTTATTTTCATACAATACCCTTCAGTATTCTTATTCATTCAATTTATTCACTCATTCATTCTTAAGAAATCATACTCAAAAAAATTCATTTTAATATATGATATGCGGAATAGGATTCTCTCTCAATACGAAAATTTATTTCAATGCAACAAAAAAATATCAAACATCGTAATTGTACACTATATACATACAATTAGTGTCTGATACCTCAGAAAATAATAATAAATTCATTCACTACAATGGTTAAGTGAATATATTACAGAACAGAACAGTATAGCACAGCACACACACAACGATGTATTACGCAAATAAATTAAGCCATCATAATGTTTTTTTTTGTTTTTTGATTATTAATGAGTGAAAAAACACAAATTATTTTAATAATAGGGCACACCTTTAATAACCCTTGGATTATAATAATTTTCGCATAATAAAAACGTTGTTTTCAATAAATCAAGTTACGGATTATTAGGCATTATTATTATCATTACAGTTATTCCGATAGTTTTACTTATAAATAGTTTATCAATAATAATATGTACTCTTTATATTAAGTTTTTTTGAGAATCCTAAATATTAGAGCTATTTCTATAGAATTTAAAACTAAATTTTTGCCAAAACTCGAATTTTTTTACGTTAAAATAATTGGTTTTAACAAATTCACAATACAGTACTGACCGAAAACATTGCAGAAAAAAAGTTTAAAAAATAAAAATTAAAAGCAAAACATAGTATTTTTAAAAGCCCATCAAATAATATTTGATCGGAAGAGTCTTAAAAAATTTATATTCCGCATAAAATAGTTTCCAGATTGGCTTTTCTCTGGGAAAATATGATAGAAAAAATATTTTATACTTTGTAATATAATATTTATATGTCAAACAAGTAGTAGACACACACATGGAACTTATATATAAATATAACTTCACAAATGAAGTGGTGAAAGCGAAAGAAGACGACGAGAGAGCGAGCGAGCGAGAGAGAGAGAGAGAGAGAGAGAGCAAAAGTTTTTCTATTTAAATGCAAAAGTGTGGCTCAGTTTCAATTTTATGCAAACTTTCTTTTTTCGTTCTCATAAAAGTTTTGTGCGATGAAATCTAAAGGAGAAAAATCTACAGATACTCGGATACCAGATAGCAGATAGTGCACACACATACAGAGAAAGAGAGAGAGAGAGAGAGAGAGAGAGAGAGAGAGAGAGAGCGAGTATGTTTGAAAAGACAGGAAATGTGTGCACAAACAGAATAAAGAATGAATAAATTTTTGCTGAATATTCTTTTATTTTAATTTTATTTTTGTTTGCGCGCGCGATATAAGTTATATATCTCTCTTATTTTTATAGTCCCATATTATTATTGAAAGTGATAGCTATTTTTCGGACAAAACACTATAGAAAACACTTTACTGTGAAAGAGAATGGAATGAGGCATAAAAACAAAGCATAGCTAAAACTCATTTTGCATATATATCGCTTTATTATACAGGTGTATATGTATGTATGTATTATTCTATGTGTGGAGAAATTTATTTTTATTTTTCAATTTTTTTCGCTCTGTTATGTTTAGCTTTGGGTGTGTGTGTGTGTGTGTGTGTGTGTGTGTGTGTGAGAGAGAGAGAATATTTATTGTATAAGCTATTTATAAATTTAATGATTGAGAACTAAAAGCACAAAAATATAGAGTTTTATAGCTAAAGTACACTATTATTTTTATTGTATTGTTGTTATTAAAACTACTATCTCTGAAAAAACTGAGGGAGAGGGAGAGATGAGTGAATTAGAGAGAGAGAGAGAGAGAGGGGGGGGAGAGACCTATCCCTTATTAATATTAATTTTCTTTTGCGCAGCACTTAACTTGAAAAATTTTATGTATTATTATAATAATCGTTTCTCTCCTGTTATGATACGTTTATATAATATATTAATATTGCGAGAGTAATATAATATGCAAAAATAGCGTTTATGGCTAACGCACGAAAATTATGAGTTACTGGAGGGAAATTTTTGTCTCTCTATCTACTGCTGCCTTCTTCTACTGAAGTCTATTATGTTAATGTGTGATAATACATATATTTTCTACTCACTAACTATATTTTCATAGTGAAGTTTCAAAATTTCTCTCTCTCTCTCTCTCTCTCTCCTCTCTCCTCTCTCCTCTCTCTTTCTCCTCTCTCTTTCTCCTCTCTCTTTCTCCTCTCGCTTTCACTTACTATTACTGTAAAAACAACATATATTCGTATAAGTTATATTTATATATTCGGCGCGATATACAGTGTTGCGTATTCAGTGTTGCGCTGCACTTAAGTAAATTGCATGTAATATCAAAGTTTTATACGCAATAATAATAATAGTAATAACATTAATAATGATAATACTGGCAGCGGTGACGGGGTATTAAGTATTCGGGTTTTTAAAACGAAAAAATTTCCCTTCAATATCTCACACACGCCGGGAATTAAAAAATTTATTAGATTTTGCACGATTTTTTTAATCTTTGCTTTTGATAGTTTATTAGAATAAAAATAGATATATATTTTTTCCTCTCCCCTCGCTCTCCCTAAATGTCGAATAAAAACACACTTAATATAATTAAAACTCATTTATTTGCTTAAGGCTTAATTTCCGTCAGACCACCAGAGAGGCATAAACCGTATTATTATTGTTAGTGTCGTTAAATACGATATATGTATTATTCAAATAAAATATGTCGGCGAATGTATGGTAAACATTGGCGGTTTAGCTGCAGCAGCACTGCGAACACAAAAAAA
>JAQIVF010002089.1:0-11879 GCA_034698365.1 Steganacarus magnus | reverse complement strand
TTCAACAAAATGCAATACAATAGCATCAAATTAAGATTTAATGAATTTTTTATATGAAAAAATTGAAAAAGTTATTACAAAATGAATAATATAATTGTTATCAACTCATTTCAATCGATATTGAGTTTATAGGAGTTAAAAAACAAAAGTGATATGTAATGAATATGGTAATAAACGGCGAAATTTGATTGGATGGCAATAAAGGTGACTCAATTAAAATGCGACAAAATTCCAATTCGCTATATCTTAATAAATTATATGCCAAAATTAGATAATAGGCATATTAACAGCCAATGAGTGCATGCATAATATATCCTATTTAATATATCACACATAATAGTATACTATTTGAATAATACCTTTGAAGATAAATTATTATCAGCAAAAAATAAATACTTTTTATCAAAAAATAAGATAATTTGACGCTATTGTGCGAAAGGAACTATACGTTAAGTATTCCGACAAAATGAAGGTAAATTTACACCTATATATGGGGCAATTAACTCGTGTTTTATTTGATATGTAGTGATGATTTTAACTTACAAGCATTGGCGGAGCTCTGAACATATAACTAAATGGATAATACATTAAATTAAGGAAAGTGCTCGCGTATATATCCGCGTAACGACATAATTGATTGGTGAAGTGTGTCTGTCGTGATCCTAATAATAAAAAGAGTAACTATATATATGTGATACAAAAGCCAAACAAATAAAAAAAATACAGTACGGTTACGGTCCACAATTCTTGGCTATGTTTAAAGAAAAGTTCTACAATGCAGTATTAGTTTATTAGAGGCAAAATTCGAGATTTATAATAAATAATTGCTTACGAGTTAGAGTTTGTCCATTCAATTGTTTGCTCTCTTATTACTCGCAACTTAAATAAAATGTTAAAAATATAATCGACGATTTTCTAGAACATGCAATCTATTTTTTTTATGTACACCACATGACTATTTATCAAATCAAATGTTACCATATATGCATGCATTTATGTTTCATCCAATTTCATGTGTAAATTCTGTACATAAACTATACTATAAAGTAAACATTTTTTTTAAACTTAACAACTTTGAAACAAATTAAATTCTTGTTGAATATTGTGATTGTGATGGTACCGCATAATTGGTTAAAAAATATACTGTACATATACTTCTGCATTTATTTTAGTTAATTTAAGCTTATGTTTATATTTTACTAATAATGATAGCAAAACACTAAGAGCATTGTTAATAATTGATGTTGATATGAAAAAAATAGAAAATTAAAATTACCGCAACGGAAAATACTGCCTAAAATGCCATAACTCATATCTAATTCGTGAATCGTTTCTCTAATTTTGGTTTTCAATTTACTAATATCTGGTTTATCACTAGTACTGCTATCCAAGTACTTGTACTGTTCGACCAGTTGAACATCCAATTGATTGAGTCGATCGAATAAGTCGCGTTTACTCGTCCATACATGCAACTCGTGAAGCAATTCGGGAACCACTAAGAATGTTCTCCATCCGCGTATCTTTTTTGACTTAAGAATATCACCGTAAATATGATCGCCAACATAGAGCACATCTCTACCCTTAGCGCCAATTAGTGTCGTGAAAACATCACAACTTCCACCGGAATAAACTTTTTTTGCCTGAAAAGGTCCCGTATATGTGCCTATTTTCAATTCACCCGTTTTTTCGTCCACTTGACGCAAAATAGTTCCCTCGTCGAAGAATAACGGCTTTCTATTACATAACAGAAAAATGATAAAATACGTATTTTTAAATAAACATTAAATAATGAAATTATTAGCTCTATTGACCCAGCGTTTACGACAATGTAGTCGAAGAACGATTTCCAGTCTCGTCTAGCACTGGATGGCACATCGAATAAATAAGTCATTATCTTTTGAGTGTACATGTAATCGCTATTCGTTAATAGAAATATCTTTTTCCCATTTTCTCTCATGCGATCAAAAAATACTGGAAGACTATCATTTCGATGAACGTATTTTTCTAAATTATTCACTGTTTCCTCTTTCAGTGAACCCTTTAAAGTAAAATGTAATTAGAATTAAAATAGAGTAGCAATAAAAAAGAAATAATTCTCAAAACCTTTAAATGAACCCAATCGAAAGCTGCTCTAATGTCTTGGAATATACCTTTGAATGACATAAATAAATGGTCATCAATACTCTCAATACCATTTCCAGAAGGAGTGTCGTCACGTCTGACAATTTTTTAAGTTAAACCAATTTAATATAAAATTGAAAAGATTTTTGCAATTTTATTATACGCTTAGGTGTTATTTAAATGTTATGATTACCGAATGCGAACATAATCTTTCGAATTCGAAAAGAAATCGATAACACACGCCAATAGATACGTTTCTGGCTGAGTAAACAGAGTGTTGAGCACATAAATGCGAGATTCGTCCATTTGAACAAACTTGTTCGGGTATATGTTGTAGATTTCAGAACTAAAATTTAAATTTATTTAAATCTTTTAAATTTTATGCATAGTCTGATAAAAGCAGGTGCAAAACACAAAATTCATTGTAGATTTTGTAGAACTATATAGAATATTTCAAAAAATTATACAAATAAGTAAATTGTTGCATTATATAATGTTGCTTACTTAGTCTATATACCGGTATATACATTGTACATATATAAACACATACAAAGATAAGAATAAGCTCGAGCAAAGTCTCAATTATCAACGATAAAGTTAAACAAACAAAAACCTAATATTAATGTATAACATTATTTTCTAACCATTTAAAACAAAAATTTCGTAAAATTTTTTTATGAATATCACATAATTTTAACAAATGTGTTCATTCAGTATTCTTAAAGGCAATAAAACTAATCATACCTTTAATAATAAAAATCTCAAAATCGAAATTATAGGAAAGTGTTTAATAAAAAGTTTCATAAAAAATGTTTAAACTTCGTGAAAATAACATAATATGCTGATTAATTATAAATTTATATTAACAATATTATGCGTTGTCACAGTTACACTCCTCTCCAAACCTCTAGGTCTGCCACAAAAATTATTGGGGGGTCAAATCTCATCGAATTTTTCGAAGAAAATTTTTCAAATCTCGATTTTTCGGAGAGGGATTGTCAAGTTTTCCAAATTTTCTAAGGGGAGTTCAGACCTAGGCAAGACCCCCACCGTGTAACTATGGTTGTCATTAACTATATTTTGGAACCTCTTTGTCTAAATGTTTAATATATACCGTATTAATTAATATTAATAATTTCTATGCAAATACGATAAATAGCGAAAAGCACGTCCTATTAAATTAAATAACACTCACTTTTATGTTACAAGCTTAAACCAAAGCATATAATTTTTTAGATTCAAGTTTTAGTGTTATATTAAATCTAAAATTAATATATAGTTGGGATTATTGTCGATATCCATTGATAAATTTCATTCATAAATGTAAAGAAAAATTAATTACAATTCGTTTACAAAATCAGATAAAAGTTATTTTCCTAAAACTTTTCACTAAATTTATCATAAATTTTCTTACACTTTATTGAATGCTTTAGACTGATGGCAGCACTTGACGGTCATAAAACAACGTAAATTTTAACTGACTGTATTTCAAATGACAAAATTTATATTTTAATTTAAAAAAATATCTCGAAAACCTTCAATAAAGAAATATAAACAAATTTTAATTTTTAAAAAATGAGTAATTGCTGATTTCACCATTTCTTAGGATCTCCGGAATTTTATAATGATTAGTTAAATAAACAATACGATTATCCCTATTTTCAAAAATTATTGAGTAAAAAGTTGAAAAATTTGTAAATTTTATAATGTATTATTAAATTATAATTAAATTAGTAAAATGAGAAAAATCTTCAAATGTTTACATATGATATATTAAAATTACATGGTTATTCTCTAAAAGACTAATTTTTCTCACTTTACTGAAGAAATGAAAAAATGAGTAGTTTTTAGCGAAATGAGCTCACGTTTTAAGAAATTGAAAGCCGAAAACGCAAACCAATATATTGCCATAAGCGTCAACTTTCAGCAAATTTCCGTATTCGGTATCAAACCAAAGACCGCGAACAGGAAAAGTGTGGTCATAATCAAAATCTGCGATCGCTTGAGGATAACCCACTTCGATGAGTCTCTTTTGAGCAAATTTAAAAGAAACGGCCTCAAAATCAGGCGACTTATACTCAGCGATGGTATAATCCATGTCGAAACCAAAAAACTTGATCTGTTCGAGATGTAAGCTACGGTTCGCGAATACCCTGTTGTGCATTAGTCTACTCTTTTTGGCACTTCGACTGCCATTTGTCACACCTTTCGTTTGCAACGTATGTCCAACATTGTCACTGTCATGACTAGCGAAACCATTCTCTAATTGTGTGCTCATTTCGGGAATAAAGTTAAAAACTGGAAAATAAAAGCAAATTTAAATTTTGGTTAATCTTAGTTTTTAATAGCGAACTCGAATATTAACAAATGTAAAAAACACACAATTTTGAGCACAAATATCGCAGCACTCCATTGAATCGCAGAAAATATTGAGTTTACAACAATATTTAATAATTTATACTTTATTATCAAATACAGTTTTTTTATATGAATAATCAATCAATTTTTTGCTTTAAATAACTTGAATACGTTTATTGCATTTAACGTAACAAATAGTAAATATTCATTAATTTTAAATACGTCTTTATTAGATGGCAAAAAATAAATTTAAATCGTAATAATAGGGCGACAAAGTAAAAACGAGGTCATAATAATTTAAATAAAATCAAAATTTATTTATATAACCTTATAATTATATATTAAAGTCTAATAAATTTTGTGTTAAACGATAACTCAACACAATATAATGCGTTATATTCTGCAAAAAAAAATCAATTAATATTAGCAGCAGTTGAAAACAGACTTTGATTTGAACTGTTATTTAATATTGAACTAAGTTTTTAGTTTAAAACAAAAAAAAATGATGCAAAATTCAATACGCATTTATTAGTGTAACGGCATTCGTATAACTAACGCGAAAAACGTTACTTTCATACTTTCAAATCAAAATTGATATATTTTTATTTTGTGCTGTTATTTTTAAACGCGTTTTTTTAAAAATAATTACTTAAAATGTGATATCACTTATATATTTAGCGAAAAACGTGGGATTGAAGTGACGTTTCACTCGAGCACTAAAACATAATATATTTCAAATATTAATATGAATTTTTGCGTTTCATTTTCAACACACAGATTATTTTAACATAAATATAGATTATTATTATTATTACTGTATATACAGTTATATGCGGTATAAATATAGTTATCGATCGCGAAACACAGTGTTTCAGTCAATCATTGCTCTGTTTTCGCATTAGAAATTTTAGCGAAATTAATTAATATCTTACTCTTATTTACAATGAGAATCACACATCAAATACAAATTGAATAAATAATCAAATAAGTAAATAAATAAAATTGTTATGTAAATATGATATAATACAATATTATCACAATATTATAGAAAATGTGTTTATAAACAATATTGTTTAATGTAGTTAACGCACTGTGACAGTACACTATACACCATATACACTGTATGATACAATAGCCACCCATAATTAGTACAATATTCGATGCCTGACCTTAATCTTGAAAATTATTAATTAATGATTTATTTAAAATTGTTGTTTAGAAAAAGAAAAAATTTGCGAAAAAAGAAAAATATAGTCAAATAATTTTAAGGTAAATATCAATGGAAATAAAATAAATCACTAGATTAAATCGATCAAAAACATATTGGAAAGTAAAATAATATTGGTAATCATAACTCAAATAAACTTTAAAATCTTATTTTAATTTAACAAATATTGAATAAATTATTTTAAGAGATTTAAGATCAAAATTTCAAGTGAAAAAATAATTAACATTTTAAATTCTGGTATTGATAACGCGGTATTAACGTGAAACATCATCATCGAATTTTATCTTAATATCATAATAGAGTTAATATTTATAGCATTATTTAAATAACGCTTTTTAAAACTAAGTTAAATATTGTTAACTTTAACTTTCTTTTATATTTATACCTTAACCAGTTAAAAATGCTTTAACTTCTACACTTTACTCTATTCGAAAATTTAATTTTTATGACAATTTTAACCCTATTAACCTTAACCGGTTAAAAGATAACCGTTAAAATGCTCTTATTTTCCCAAAAGTCTGATCAAAAAGTCAAAACAACGATTATATGTTAATTTGTGAAATATTTTTACTGCATTTGCATAACATAATCATAGTTACAAAGAGAGGGGTGCTTGTCCAGGGTTGGCCCCCTAGAAAATCTGGAAAATCTGACCCCCCTAACGAAAAATCGAGATTTGAAAAATTTGTCGTTTAAATCCGATGAGTTTTTGAGACCCCTGTAATTTTTGTCTAAAATACTAAAAAAATTGTTTAAATCCTGTGAGATTTGACCCCCCTCTAGAATTTCAACGTTGACACCTCTCTTGAGGTTTGGAATCTGTAACTATGCATATATCAAGTCGCGCGTTCATGTCAAATTGGAATGCTCTGCGTTTACCATAAAAATCCCAAAGTAACTGCGAGATGTGTGGGAAAATGTTTCATTCAAAAATATAGTTTGATAATTTTTTTAACAAAAAAAACTCACACTACGTTTAGCGCAAAACATTCAATTAGAGAAAAACTGATGGAATATTAACCACATTTATCAACCGAATAAAATTATACCATAATATTTTGTTATTAAATTTGTTACACTCCATTATATTAAATATTATCTATAATTATTTATTAATTCCTAATTATATTTTATTTAAATTTTTTAAGCGTTTTGAATTCTCAAAACATTTAGGAGACGTAAATTGTAATAAATCGATTTGTAATTTTATAGTTGAATTTAAAAAAGATTTCCGTTTATAAAGGAATCCTTTATAATGTTGTGTATACTGTATTATTTATTAAAAATTCTCGTATTATAATCAATTTTATTAATACAATATAACAACGATTAAACGTAATGTTAACAACAATGGAATGTTTGTTAAACTTTGTTTATCAAATGTAATCATAACAAAATATTTGAGAAGTGAATACGAGTCTTCACAATATTCATTCAAAAAAAAACATTATTAATCAAATTATTTATTTTTTTCAACAAATTTAAGGTATACTAAATCTCATTGAATATTTTTCACTGAGTTGAAGAAATAAATCTGTTTAAAAAACTAAACAAATTTGCTCCCAAATATTTAATAAAGGCATGCTTAAAATATTAAAAAGTATTATATTTTAATTTATCGATTATTAGTTTAAAAGTTTATATTAAAATTTGAAGTGTTCTACATTATAATGAAATAATCAATATAAAGTTTTTTTTGTAGATTATGTTCAAACAACATCCCTATAAATTTTATTATGGGGCTCCTTGAGTCAAGGGGAAATAAGAGATATAACTCAAGTTCAGAGTTAACAGTTATAACCTTTCCTCAAAGTTTAATAACACTGGAAGTGGTGGTTTTTATGCTTTACCAACTAACGGTTAAACTTGTTTTTTGGCGATTTATGGCACTTTACTCAGTATTATGCAGCAGCGCTCACTTTAATCACTTTATTATTTTATGGTCGAACGGTTGGACTCAAGAGGGGAACTTTCGAATTCAAATGGACCAATGAGTGAGAAAGACGGTTAAAGAAGAGAAAGAATCGTATGGATGAAGGGAGGTATTGGTCAGACTCTCCTGTGTGCGACTCGCAGAGAACATCAGCCTATGGTTTTCAACCAGTATTGTGTTCAACCGTTATATTAATATTTTCATATTTAGATTTTCATAGTTTTAATTAGTATTTTCATTTAATTATACAGTCTGACCCCAATTATGGCACACCGGATTTTAGCAAAATTCGATTATGACAATGAATTTCTAATGCGCAGAAATTTTTGCTATGTTTATAATACTAAAATGTTCGGATTATGGCAACTCGTATTATAGCAGTTCCTCGATTAAGGCAACTAATAAAAAGAGCACCAATACCTTAAACAGTACCTCAATTATGGCAAGATTTTGTGACCTTTTAGCTTTCACATACTTGTACTAAAAAGAAACAATCTTCCCATATGCGCCAAACATTCACATTTTAGTTAAAAGTGAAGTTCAGATGGTTCAAAGTCAATACTATGTAAAATTATAGCATTATTGTGAAAAAATAAAAAATGAGCTATTCAGTTCTTTTAAAAAGTGAAAAACTTATCTTAAGATTAAATTTATCTAAATTTAATAAGCCCATTCACTTAAAATTTAATGAAATGCACATAATCATGTATGAGATATATGTTCAAGTACAAATTTTCAGGCAGATTCTTCCCGTAGGCCACTTATACTTGTACGGTTTATAGCAAACTTCGATTATAGCAAAAGTTTTCGGATGCACCGACGAGTTGCTATAATCGGGGTCAGACTTATTTAATATCATAATTGTATCAACGAGTTCCTTAAATTGTGCTTATAATTACCACATTATTTGGAGTTTAGGGACATCCGTTCCTAACTTATTTTGTATTTTCTTAATAAAACATTAATTTTACAAGAAGTGTGTTATTTCATTGGAAAAACAAGCGACTCGTGACATTTTGTCGCGAGCACTTTATCTGGTTCATATACATCTTAAATTGAATGTCATAAATACACAAAGAAGAAATGTGCAGAGCCCTGAACTTTCTCGGATAATCTGCAGTGAGAATTAAAATAAACCTACTTTTTTACTCCGATAACTCCGATTTTTAAACTTTTTGGATATATCCGACTTTTTTAGCGGATTTTCCAGTTTTTTACGCTTTCCAAAATATTATGGTTAAAATCCGTAGTTTTCAAAATTTCTTATATTATGACCAGGATCCGGATAAATGCATAAATTCATAGAAAATATGCATAATGCATGAAAGCTAAGTTTTAGGCTTTGTATACATAATTTAAAGAATTTGAAAGTATATGCATATTTTCATAGTTTTTGTGAAATTATTGAAAATATATGCATTATTTTCCTAGTTTCGAGTAAAATATGACATTAATTAGCACTATTTTATTGCTCAGTTGATATGAAATGGATATAATAAAACGTGATCCTTTCTTATGGACGAAACTTTGCAAATACATTGGCAAAAATTTTAGTTTACTTTAACTTGAAAAGTGTGTATGTGAAAACTAAAAATGCTAAAAATAATCTTCATTATTAATAAGTCTTCAAATTATACTATTTTAAGTGCAATACTGATGATTATGAAATAAAAATTTTAAAATTTCACCATATAATCTAACTATATAAGTGTTAAGTACCGTTTTTAAATGCTTTCATTGTGTTTTTCGTGCATATTTTCGAGCATATAATTGAATTTTTTAATGCATAAAAGCATGCATATTTGTTCGGTATTTTCGTGCATATCATCCGGATGCTGATTATGACCAAATAAATTGAAAATTTTTTCTAGTATGACTTCAGGTTCACCAAAAAAATTCTACGTGTTTTTCAATTAATATAAATATAAAAATTAGCAAAAAATTCCTATATTTTGTTGAAACAAAAAAGAGCCTTTTTACTAACTAATCCTTTAAAATGCAACTAACCTCACCCTTATTTTCTAGGAAAAATTAAATTGAATATATTTTTGAAATGCCTTGGGAATTCCGTACAATGAAATTCAGCTTCATTTCTTCTGATTTTAGCCCAAAAAAATATGTAGTTTAAATAATAAATTTTCAAATTCTAGATTTTTTTATATAAAATTTTTAGTAGGGTGTCTTTTAATATATTATCGGTAAATATTCTTAAAAATAGCTTTATTCACGAGAGATTTTGTCAGTGACAGGCATTTTTCGAAAATATTGTTGTAAAAACGAATTTTAATAAAATTTTTGTTGTTACAAGACAATTCTGGATTTATCAAAAATTCCGGGGTCTATTTATAACTTATAAAATTATAAGAACTAGTAAAGAGCACTAATTATGAGTAATAGAATGCAGTAGAAATAATGACTTAATAATAATAATTATTTGATATAAGAATCATGCAATTTTTTATCTATTCACTCAAAAGATGTGAGCCCGAAAGGTGTTGTAAGCACACTAATCCAAAAATTGGAAGTTAGGCGTAAATTATAAAATATCTTGAAAAAATAAAAATTTATATTCAAATTTTTAATACCACTAAATTGACCACAAAGTTGTCGTTTAAATTGAATGAGTTATGAGGTTTAGAACAAACTGGTTTCAAACATACTATCTTTAACTAGAAATTTTTGAATAATATGGTCTTAAAAAAAAAATGTTTATAACTATTTTTCGATTTTTTATTTCCAGCTAAAAATTACTAAAAATGCATCTAAAATTGCATCTAAAATTGCATCTATAACTTGCAAATGAATTCAGACTTAACTAAGAAAATCTGATTGTCTCGCCATGGTTTACTCAAAATTATATTGACTATGCTCTATAAATTTTATTTTCAATCTAATCATGAAAACTTAGGTTACAGTTTTAAACAAAGTTTTAGATTTACTTTTAATCCATAAAAAAATTCTTACATGTTATTAAAAACTAATGCTATCTTAAAAATTACTTAAAATTATAAGTACTGTTACAGTACTGTACTGTAACAGTACTGTATTATTTATCAATTTTCAAGCATCTATGACTAAAAAGCCTAAATAGTCTAACGATTAATAAAAATTAAAAGTAAATTATAATAGCTATAAATTGAGTGATGACGCAATTACTACACTATTTAAATCTACCGTATGTTTAAAATAGAATAATTATAACGTTTATCTCTATTTAACATATCAAGCAAAGCAAGGTTACTATTATTTGCTGTGCTGTCTCAATATTAGCTATAAGTTATAGCCACAAGTTTTATATTAACAGAATAATTTAAATTTTTATGATTATTTTACTAATAAATTATACTAAAAATATTTTTTTAAATTAAACTCTAAAACTAAAACAAATAAAAATCATTTACCATACCTTTGTAATAATTCATAAATGAAGTATATCTTCAATATAATCTGAAATACTAAAACTACTTTAATCGAGAAATCCTGTGCCGATGTCTCCAAATTAGTTTCACAATGAATGATAAAATTCTATCAAACTTATCGCTTATATAAGTTTGCAGATTACGCTACTTTTAGAATATCATGCGTTACATGAATGAAAGAGTAAATAACTTATTAAGTGGGAAATGGTTAACACTTATAAACTCAAATTAATAATTAAGTCGAAGTGCGATTTGATTTAAGTTCATTATCGCGAGGCGTAAACCATCTTCAAAGTAATAATTAGAACCAATCAAATCAATTGAATGCTAACATCATTTGGACTCAAATTATTACAATCAAAAAGTGAATTATTTTAACAAACTTGAGAAATAAAAAGTATCATATTTAAAATTTTAAACAAAGTTTCATTTGTCAATTTTTCAAATTTATCGCATATAAATTTATGTTTAAAATATTAATTGCATTTTAACATAATTTTACTGTAATGTAGAAAACACAAGAACTTAACAAATAAATATTTAACAGATTTAATCTGATAAATTTAATTATTTTCTCGGAAATACTAAATTTAGTTTATTTAAGTAAATATAAATTATATAGTCATAAATTGAATACAAATTAATTTTAAACAATCAAGCATTTATTGGTCAGAACTATTTAAGGCAGCATTTTCCTCATTATTTGCTTTATCTGCCATTTCTCTTTTCCTCTTGAAATATTTATCTCTTTTGTATTGCTGTTTTGCCGCATCTAACAATGTATTGGTCAAAAAATGTTTGCTGTTAAAAGCTGGGGTTA
>JAQIVF010002088.1:0-11881 GCA_034698365.1 Steganacarus magnus | reverse complement strand
AATGTTTTTATTTCGTTTTATTCATTTAAAGAAATTTGATAAAAATTAAATTTGTTGTGTTTTATTTCGTTTAATTTATTTCAACAGTAAACCGTGGACACTACTTATTAACCTCTAAAAATTTGAATCAATCTTCATTAACTCAAATAAAAAAAGGAAAATTTTGGAAAACAATTATTTTATTTTATAATATCCTTTCTTTTCAATTCAATTATTGTATTTATTTAATAGTCAACAATACTTTTTTTGGTCACATTTAAATAATTAAATACATTTATATTATAATAATATTTTTAAAATGTTTCAATTAATAATATTAGTTATTAAAAAGTTTTGTAATACATATCAATAACTATATATTATTATAATAAGAATTTAACAATTTTTTATTTAAATCAAAATCACATGAAAGTTAATTGTTAATGCTATTAATGACAAACATTTTTAACAATAATAATAATATTGTGCATCAATTTTATAAGTGTAAATATAATAAAAACAATTTTACAATAAATTAGTCAACAAATCAACTTCTATTACATTTTTAAATATTATTGAAAAAGAACTCTGTTATTGGTTTTTATAGATGTCTATATACAAAACATTTTCACTAATTTATAATAATTTACATTCATTTGTAATGTCACATATAATATGAAATTGAAAACAATCACTTTATGATGACTACTGTACTTCAAAAATCAACAAAACAGCAAAACAAAATATAATTTAGAAAATAAAAAAATAAAACATTCAACTGAAAAACCATAATTAACTTAATAGCAGGAATATATAAAATTGAATAGTAGCTCAATACTCGACAAATTTGATTTTCGTAGTTTTTTAGTGGCAAATAAGTAATAAGACAATGTGTTTGTTGCAACGTGTACTGTACTTCATTCATGTTGAGTGGCATATAATAAATGATATTTTTAAAATAGGCCTAAATCTTATTATGATCGAACTCACATTTAGAATACAAAGAAAAAAGTTAATTCCACACTTAGATACGAGTATATGGAACATATATGGTAAATAATTATATTTACATGAAATTTTTTTAAAATTAAACTTCGGAATAAAGTAAATTATAAATATTCACTACCTTTACTACTTTCATTATATTCCATTAAAGCTAATTTTATTAATCAGTAAAAAAAGACTAGATTTTGTATTTTATTTTATTTAAAATCTCTGTTATTAAAGTGAAGCAAATGAGCAAAAAAGATGCATTAAAATAGTATTTTAAATTTGTCGACTTATGAGCAAAGCAGCGTTTTCTAAATTAAAATTCTAGTAAACTAATATTGAAATTACAATATTCTTGTTAAATAGTTACCAATATAATAAATAATTTTACCTTAAAAAATAATAACAATTATTGAATGTTTAGAATTATGCGTTTATTATCCAATTTCTATTTACTAGTGTTTGGTTTTGCTAAGATCTTTGGCTTAAATGGTGGTATAGGTTTAGTTCGAGTAACAGGTTTAGGTATTGTCGTCGGTTTTGGTGATGGTGTCGGTCTTGAGGACGTGATTTTTGACACAATAGGAGATACAATCGATGGCTTATTTGATAGCACTGGCTTTGCCACTGATGTGGTTCGAACGGGTACGTGAGGTGATTGTAGTGATTGTGTTAATTGTGGTGATTGAGGTGTTGAACACTTTGTTTGCCGTTCATTTGCAATTACTGTTGAGTTCGCTGTTCAATCAAAACAATAAACAATAATAGGTTATTCATGTTTTTAATTACCTTTAATTAAGAAAAGCTAACCGTTAGACTCAAGCGTTTATGTGCTCAAAGGATCTGTGCTCAATCTAAACCTTGGGTTCTAATGTTAATTTACGTTATGCTCATCTATAGTAAGCATGCTATGTCTTACGGACTTAGAATTAGAATGCCATACTAAAAATAACTATAATATTGCAAAATCGATTAAGTGGTGAAATGGTGTGGTGAAGAGGTTGACCTTTCAATTCACATTAGTGTAATACTGTAACAACATGCGAGGCAAATGCAATTTGTATTTATATTAAAAGCAATACCTGATTTGCTGTCATTTTTGCAGTAAACTTGATCATCAATAATTGTTGAGTATTGCTCATCACTATTTACCGATATATTTATAGCAGTAATATGTGTACCGCTAATGTTTTCTTTATTATTATCATTATTTGTCAATTCGTATGTTAAGTTGTTAGTATCACTAACTGTTTGAGTATCAATAATAGAAGAACCAGTGTTATTTTTATCGCACTTAATATTATTAAAGCTACTTTTTGAGTGATAATCACTGTTTTCATTGATATTGTGTACCATCTGTTTGCCACTATTTTCTAATTCCATTTGATAAGCGATCTCGAATGCCTGTCCCAATGTTAGAATTATTTCGGTCGATATGTCCTAAATTTTAAAATAATTCTATTTTAGAAACCTTATAAAACTTATAAATTGTCATTACAGTATCAGAGCAGCACATTATAGGAACATTCGACTTTTTACTCAATACATTTAAAAAGTGGAAATTTCGGTAAGGATTTAAAAGATCATACTTTATAAGTCCAGAAATACGATGTTTACAAAAAATTTTGAATTAGAAAATACTTTTAGCGAATTTTGAAATGGAAATATCGGTTAAAATGAAATAAGAACTTTTATATTAACAAAAGCTAGAGTCGAGCCTTTAAAATTTCAAGATAAATAAGATAAAAACAGCTTCAAATAAATTGGATAATTTGTTATGATTATGAAAAATTGTTCTAAATTAATTAAAACCAAAATTAAGATTAAATTAATTTAACAGATAAATATTCAGATAAAAAATTATTTGTGTAATTCGGTAGATTTTAACTTAAAACTTATTATATTCAAAATATAATTAAAGTATTATATACTAGTAGACTAAATAATAAAGATTTCAAAAAATTTATTGGCATTTCTTAATAGGTTTAGCGAATTTTGACCTGACGTTACCCCATTAGAATAGAAAATCTCATTACGAAACGCATGCAGTATTGCATTACTTGACACCGAGTCATTCGCACTGTTTTTTCGGCGTCGTTTGTTACATAAGGTACAAATTGAGTTGTAACAAACAACGCCGCAATAAAAAGTGTGACATTCTCTGTGTCTACAGTTACTGCAATACTGCGTGCGTTACGGAATGAGTAATAGTTTGATTTTTTTTTCTCATTTTCTATACTAATGGGATAACGTCTGATTTTGACTAACATTTAAATTGGTAAAAATAGCAGGGACTGTGTGTCATTTAGAGGGAAAATTTATGGAAAACTTTCTTTCAAAATTTGGTTAACCCGTCATTTCCATAGAATATAAATTTATAATGATATTCCCATAAGAGTATTAATAAATTTAGTATAGTAACGATAAAAACCAAGTCCACCCTTTGAAAGAACGTTTGCAGTAAGTTTCATGAAAAAGAGAAACTATAGTAATACTAACGTTACAAAAAAATGAAAATAATATTTGATAATAGGTATAATAATTGATCGAATGTAAAGATCATTTGAATGTGATAACAATAATAGTTATCAAAAACAATAACTTACCATATTTTGTGCAGAAAATACGTGACAATAATGATTATTTGTTTCTGTTTCTTTGGTTATATAAGCTAAATGATTGAGATCCTGGTTGTCCTGACAAATACAGTGGATATTTCGTATTTCGTGTTCGCAGACTAATTGCTAATCACAGCAAAACGAAAAACACAATGAAAAAGTGTTAAACAATCAAATATCGTTAAAACTCACGTTAGTCTGGGCATCGATAAACTTAACACCGGTATAAGAGATGGATAGTATAATATTTGGTATTTTTAAAATATGTTTAGTGGATTGTTTTAATTTTTCAATGGACGCTTTAGCTGAGTCCATGCTATGTAATTCCTTAACTAAAGTTGAACCCAAATATTGTGCATTGTATTTACACGATTCGTTAATTAATTGACTATTGGTGTGCCTCCACTGTTCACACATTGAATGTTGCAGTGATGGCATTACTTTGTTAGTCGAACATACATTACTTTGCAAATTTGTTATTGATTTTGGTGTGATTTGCGTTACCATTATTGATTCATTATCATTAACATTAAAATTTGGCACATCCGAAGTACAAGATATAACAGTGTTAGTACGTGGCTCTTCTACTTTAAGCTCACTTATATTGAGATTCTACAAATCATAATAAATGAATGAGAATATGAGAACAATAATACCATATAATTGTCATTAATCATATACCAATTGATCGAAGTCAAAGTCATCGAATACAAGATCATCAATTAATTTATGACGATCTCTGAGTGACGCTAAAATCCTTTTTCTATGTCCGAGTTTATTAATCTCTAAAACTGTATTGAGCTCTACTTCCCACAGATTTCTGATTCTTAACATATCATCATAACCATTAGCGATGAATGAGGTTAGGTATTGGTTTAATTTTAATGAGTTTAACCACTCCACAACTGTGATTGTATCAACTTGTGCTAATAAATTCACTTTAGGCAACGATTTGGCTTCTTTTAAAATTTTTTCTCTATCAAAAGCATTGGTGACGCCAATCTCCAGTAAGTCTGAGTCGTCCATAACATTTGTACCCTTTAAGGTTAAATAAACTTTTTAATTCATACACATATTATATTCAACTATGGATTTAAAATACAAAGTTTTTATTATAAAAAACACAAAAGATTATCAATTTTTACTTTACATAAAATCTAAAGCGATTTATAGGTTTATAGATGATGGCAGAAAGTTAACTCCTAGACACGATTCAAAACCTTTGTGTAATTCTATTCAAGTTAATATTTAATAATATATTTTAACAATTGAGGTTCGGAGTTCGAGTCTAGGTCTTACAAATCGTTTCGAGTCCGAGTTTGAGGCAAAGACCTGAAAGACTCGGACCTTTTCATCTATGTATAGGATACAGAAATTTATTTTAATTCTTTTAATACTACCGTACTTACCAATTGCTACAATCATTAAAAGAAACAAACATTTTAAGAAAACTAGAGACCTTTTTATTAATAGTCAGCTTTCATATTAGAGTGATTAGCAGATATAAATTGAACTCTATTAAGAGTATATTTAGGGATAGTAAAAATTGTTCTCACTTTAATTGATCATTGAAATAACTATTTTAACTACAAATTTTAAATTCGAAATTAATTACAATATAGGTTTTGCGATATAGTATGGTATTCTGACAAATGAAACTAACATAAAGAATGGAATTATGTAAACTTACCATATAAACAATATTATCAAAACCATTAACAATTAACAAATTGGCATATTCTGGAACACCAATTCTTGATAACCATTCTTCAACTGTTTGATCCTCAACTTCTGAAAACGTTAAATCTACACAGAAAACCGAATTATACTTTTATTTATAATCTAGAAATATGCGGAATACACGGCTTTTCAACCTGTTTTGTAAAAATTAATTTTTTAAACAAAATATTGCCTAAATTTTAATTAAAACTTTGTATTTTCTTTCCGGTTTTTAATCTATTTATTTCTTTTCTGAAAAATTTAAATTTACGATCTTTTTCTTCCAATTGATATTTATTTAAAAATATATTTTGCTTTACCTTTAGAACACGAAAACTCAAAATTAATACACCTTTTTATGAGCTTAATGTTCAATTTTGAGTTTTCTGGAGCAATAAAATGCATGATTTATTATATGAATTATTTTCTTTAATTTTTACAACAAAACAATTATTGTATTACTTCGTATTACTCACTATAGTGAGCAAGAAATTTTTAAGATTAAAAAATTTATACCTTACTCACAATAGCGAGTATAATGAAATCAATTAAGACGCAAATTTTATCTTCTTCTGCCACTACTTTGCCATTCTTGAACTACAGTATATCACCGATTAGCTTAAGATTGTTATCAATTGATTCCTATCAATAAAAGGAATTAATTGACACCAATCTTAAGGAAATCGGTGATATGCTTCAAGAGTGGTAAAGCACTGGCAGAATTTAATTAAAATATTTTGGACAAAAAACTTAAGTTTACTCTCTAATGGCGAGTAATACGAGGAAATACGTTAATTTAAAATATTGCTTCTTTTAGAATGTTTAAATGTTTAAACATAAATTGTTACCTTTAGAAGAATGTGCTGTAAAACTGGTGTTCAAATCACTAGCGATATCAGATCCAAATGATGCCATGATATTAGCGATTTCAGCCCATTCAGCGTTTTCATCGAACGGACTGGCGCTCAAAACAGAAATATCCGTAGTTTTGTTTTCAATACTATCGATAGAACCATTATAATTATGCATTTTTATTGTTTTAGCAGCAGTTCTGTCTTTGCTGTTTATGTGTGTGTTAGTATCCATGCTTTTAGATTTTTTAGTTTTATTGCGCCTAATGGTACAATAATTAGTATCACAATTAATATTTCTTTGTCGTCGCAGTGAACGCCGTCCGTCAGTTACTTCTCGTTTCTTAATAATGGATCCGCGACACAGTCCTAAATAATAATTAACATATAATATTAGTATTGTAGTATTTAAACAAATCAAAAATATATGATTTTGTGCGTTATTTATCAAAGTGCGTCTAGAAATTAGTTATAAGAAAATAAATGGGGATCGCTTACCAGCAAATGGATTATTCTTTTCTCCAGTTCGGTCTAACTTTAACGTTTCACAATAATTATGATAATTTCTGTTATCGACACTATTGTGGCGTTTAATATTATAATTTAGTGGTGAAGGAATGAAATCATTATCAGTGGACACTGAAACCGATTTTTTAATTATTTGGTGGTTGTCTTCATTGAACGACTTATGAAAACTGAGCCAAACATAACCGCTAGCGTCGACAGTTGCAAACAGTTCCTCTTCTGTTAATGTTTCGATATCTCGCGAAGATTTCGCACAAACACGTTGATACTCCTTTAGAAATACAAACACATAAAAATTGAAAGGAAAGTCTTGTTAAAAATGTGTTTGAAAAAACAGGAAATATGATATCACAAGATTGAAAAAATAAAGGTTTATTTACTCAAGTTTTATTAAATAATAAGATAACGTAATCAAAGCTACAGACGTTTGCAAATTAGTTTTACAAGTAATATACAGAAATGTTGATAAGAAAAGAAAGCGAATAAAAGTGTAACTACCAATTATCACTATAACCACCAATTAATTTAGCATTTTAATTATATCACATTTTGCTGACTACAATAAAAACATAAATACCGTGACCGTGAGTTGTAATCAAATTAATAAATTATTTGAATACTTCTATTTAAAAATAAAAAATTCAGTCAAAGTTTAAGACATTAATCAAACTAAATAAACATGAACTTGAAAATAATAAAAGTGAAGCCAATAGTAAATGAAGAAAAATTCTTTCTCATAAAGTATTCATTTATTAATTAAAACATATATAAATAATAAACTGATTATTGACTACTAAAATATAAACAACTAAATGTCAAATCAAAACTAAACGAATACTTAGCTTAATATTTTTAAAACTAAACATATTTAAGTTGTTATCTAAAATAATCTTTAATCTAAAAAACTAAATTCATAAATTCTTTCAACTATAGATGATAATGAAATTACTTCTGTAACTCTAATTTAAACGCTTTCAAAATATTGAATAAATTTGTTGGTCACTACTCATCCAATTTACAAGATTTTTCTCTTTATTGAGGCTACAATCTCATCGGTTAAATGCATTACTTTCACATTATTTTATCGCTATATCGGCTTTAAGACACCAGACAAAAGCAAACGTAAAAATGTACAAAAGCATTATAAAGTGAAAATTATTTGAAAATAAAATAAAACAAAAACAAAAAACTTACCAAATGTGTAATAATAGTGGAGTCAAGCACAGAGGATTCACATTCATCATTACATTGATTATATTGTTTACATTGTTTAGTGCAATTAATATAATTATAACTATCATTACAATCATTATGTTTATCACAACAATTCATTTGTCTAGAGCTGTGAAAATCAGAGCATTTTTCGGCAACGTTGATATCTTTTATTTGTTTCTGTAGTTTTATTAGAATAAATTTATATTTTCGAGAATCAAATGTGCAGTATTTCAAAAACAAACGATTTCATAATTATTAAAAAATAAAAAATAAATATAATAAAAATATTATGTTAGCTGTAAGAAAGTTGACGCAACAAACTTTTATTGAACGATATTTCTAAACTCGATATAAGCGCGTGTTTTTTAACAACTTGATTCTAAATGAAACGGCATATAAGCTTAAAAAATTTATTGTATTCTTTTTCGTGTGATAGCCATACTTTATTTATGTCAATTTAGATTTTTAATTTATTTATGAATAAATTTAAATAAAGAAAATATGAAAAAATTAGCTTTAATATTGCATAACTATTTGTTTGAAAAAAGAAAAGTAAAATAAATGTCTAAAAGACTTTCTCTCTTCCCCAAAGAATTTGCTTCATTATTCAGACTCCATGTTAAAGAATAGTATAGACGTTTATAAGAAAATAAATTACGGTATTCGATACGCAACGACTGCTAGTTTGAGTTTTTTCTCGTTGTATTTCTCATATTCTTCGTATAAACGTCTATACAATGGTTGGAAGTCAAGCAGAGATATTAAGATCTGGTTTAGGCTAAAATTTAAAGTCAAGTCAATTTATATGTTAACGCGTTGGCTTAACGGTGAGCAGCTTTAAATTTGATTGTTTGGGTTAGAGGTCATTAAGTAACGTATATATCGATATACATCGATGCAATGTACATAATATAACAAGTTTATTCACCTTCAACTGTCAATTTTAGTTTCACAAAAAATTGAATGCCTATCGACGATAAAGCAGTTCCTGCATAGGATAATATTTTCAGGTTTTATCGAGTTATACTAACGTTAACTGGTAATTAGCTTCGAATTTATCACATCAAAAAATTAAATTATAAAATTTATATCAAGTTGTACATTAAAATTAATTAATAGTAATATAATTAAAAAACTGAAAAGAATTAAATTTGAATTAAATCTCGAAATGAGTATATACCAAATTGAGAGGTAGTATTACAGCGCGTATTCCACTTTCAGCAGTTCCAGGGCTCGGAGGTTCATAATCAGGAGTTATGTTTCCATTAAATTTATTATTTTTGACATCCATGTCGTTAATAATTGGTATTTGAACGGTAGCTCTTTTAGTTTTTGTCGCTAAATCACTATTAGACGAACTTAATACTGCGTTTGACAAATTTTCAGAATAAAACTTAGGGTGATGTTCTGATTTTGATCGCGTATGGCTCGAGAAGTGCGCTCTTCGTATGGAAGGACGGTTTAACGAACTGCAAGTGTTTAGTGTCGACCCGTTTGCTATTTGGTCGTACAGCACAGAAAAATCGCTTTCTTCTATTGCATGTCGTCTAAAATCGTCTAAATATATATATATATATATATATACATAATTAACAAATACGGTAACAGAGTAAATAAATTATATTATTAAATCAAATCTTTAACTTGAAAATAAAATCTGATAAAACTGCAAATTTTTAAGAAACTTTATTATTGTTTGTGAGCACTATTAATCAAATATACTCACAATCAATCAATATATTGTTGCCTCACTTTTACTTCTTATTCAATTTTTTAATTTTAATAATTTGAAATAGCAAACAATTTATTCAATAATAATAATTAAAATTAGACTGGTAAATATGAAGAGTGGACAGCGGCTATCAGACATCAAGACAATGGAGTTAATCAGTGGAGTTAATCATTTTATTATTACTAGAGACTGGTAAGTGGGGACACAATTTTTGGATTTTCGGACACAAATGGGGACACATTTTATTCGATTTTGGGGACAAAAATGGGGACATATAAAAGTGTATATTTCTCTTAGAAACATAGTTATAAAATGTTTAGATTTTAGGTGTTATGCTAAAGATTTTCAAAATTCTCGGTGAGCCAAAAACTCATCGGATTTAAGCGACAATTTTTTCTCATTTTAGACCAATTATGGGGACTTTGGGGGACAATGACATTATAAGTAAGAGTCATTCTATTGTTTAGAGATTGAAAAATATTTATATTTCAATCTAGTGTTATTTCGATTCTTGGAATCTGAATAGGAATAGAATCGAAATGAAGGAAATTTGATAAAAAGTATTGGAATAGAATAGAATCGAAAAAAATTTTTTATTTAAGAATAGAATCGGAATAGAATTGAAAAAAAGGTTTTTAGTACTGTACATATTGATATTGGAATAGAAATTACTTTTTTATTTTTGTATGATTTTTCAAAACAAATATAACTTTTTGCCTAAAATTATGCAATAAAATTAACGAATTTTGGTAAATATTTAACTCATTCGTTTGTAAATTGAGAATTGAAATCGGAATAAGAATCGAAATAAACATTATATTTCAGAATAGAATTGGAATAGAATCGATTTAATAAATAATTTTAAGAATAGAATCGGAATAGAATCGAAAATATTTTTTCTCTAAAGGAAAAGAATAGAATCAAATCGAAATTAAAAAACTGGAATCGACATAACACTATATCAATCAAACGTATTATGATTGCACACATATTTTATGGTAATACTTATAATATTGCCTTTATATTGCTATCAATGCAAACAATCGATACGGTGTTAACTTAAACGCTGACACCTTATCGATTGTTTGCATCGATATCAATATAAAGGCACTATATTACTACAAAATTATCCTTTAAATAATTTCCCTTACGGCAAATCTTTGGCAGGATATTCTGGCCAAACGGTAAGAGATAGCGGTACTATCTAAGCAGGAAAGTTTTAGCTAAGGGTCTGAAGGACTCGGCAATAATAGTGAAATATTTATTTCGTTTAGTTTTAAGGGGTTTTGGAGGGGTTAAATATTGCTTAAAATACGTTTGAATTTTGTGCCAAATTGTAACATACACATGCGCTGTTAGCCAAACTATATGTGTTGCACAGTTTCTAACGCACAAACTTAATATAAAATATTTACAGTAGAAACTAACTACATTTACATCTTTTGAATTGAATTAACCTATTAAAATGCGGCTGTGAGCCGCATATGAGCCTCTTGTATATAAAGACGTTGCCTTTTCTGAAGTCCAATTTTTCAACATATAAAAATGACATCACTATAATGCTATTGGATAGTTAGCGCTGATGTCATTTTAGTTGAAAGGAGAAACTTGTATACAATAAAACACGTTTATGTTTATACGCGTGTTTCAATTATTGTTTACATTTATTTTAAGTGATTTTTAAAAAAGTGTAATAATACAAATAAATAATAATGATCGGTCAAATATCAGGTAATTTTAAAAATTTTACACTTTAAAACTAAATTGAAATGCAATTGAAATTAAAAGAAAATTAATATATATTAGTAGATAACAACATGTGGATAATTATTAGCGCAATGTTTTTATTGATCAGTATTTTTATAATTATTTCAATGCTTAAAAATATCGGCAACACATCATTCGTAGGAAAAGGACATACTTTAAATAAACAATCGCAAAATATTATTTTGAATATAAAATCACAATTAGAAAATGAGAATCCTCTTATTAAAAAAATGCAAGTTTATAATAGAATTGCGAGTTTATCAGGACTTAATGTAAAAACTATAAGAAGACTTGTTAAAGATGGTATAAAATCTCCAGTAAAAAAACACGTCGTGTTATATATACTTACGATAACTGTGATGTCAGTGTTATAAATACAATGATTAGACACATCTACAAAAGTAATCGATTTCCTACTATTGAAAAATTATATAACGAAAAAGATTCTCATGGATCTCTAACATTTCAAGGCTGTTCATTAAGAA
>JAQIVF010002087.1:0-11885 GCA_034698365.1 Steganacarus magnus | reverse complement strand
ACGTTTGCGGATTTAATCCAAATCGTCTCAAACTTGATATCATAGAAAACATTCATCACTAACTCACTGATAATCGAGTTATTGAAATAAAACTGTTTGAAGTGTTTCTCGTCATCTTTTAATTCACCACTTATTGCCACAAATATGTTTCTTAAGTTGTATACACTATTACCGCCACATTGAATGTTATCATTATCGCACGAACAGGGGTTCAAAACTGCAGCGGATGGACATTTACCGGCGGTTTGAGCGAAAAAACAGCCAACGATAGTAACTAAAAATATTTCTATAATAAAAAACATCTTAATGTTAAATATCAGCTAAACTTTTTTATAAATATATAATTTGATACCGATTTTCATTTCTTAATATTTAATATAAGATAATATTTTTTAAAAATTCATTTGCTATTACTCTTGCAAACATTAGGCACTTAAAGAAATATTATACCTTTATATATATATATATATTTCCTTATATATGATTGTTGTACACCGCGTGCTATTCTTCTCATCATAATCGGTGAAAATACACTGTATTAGAAATAACTTAATTACTTTAAAGAATTATACGCACGAGTAGATGTTTCATTACATATCTGCTTCTGTATAAATCTGTGATTATTTTGGAAAAAAATTTAAGTTAATCAAACCATGAAAATCTATTATTTTTTATAGTATGCTTTAAAGATTAAAAGAGTGAAAATAAAATTTTTAAATAAATTATTTCTTAGAAACAACAAACTTATACATAATATCAAAGTTATTTTATCAGCTCTATATGTCTTTCCGTACGTCTGCCTGTTCACGATTTATCAAGTGAGAGAAATATAATTAAATAGTGATTATAAACCCATTTTACACGATCCTAACTATACAATGTTAACCCACCTAAGAATGTGAGCTCTATATGATTGAGTCGTGAATTTTTTTTTGGATAAAATATTTCACGAAAATAATTATTTTGTGAATATTATTCCCATTTAATTATTAATTTACTTTCAATTTGTCTAAAAACCTTTATTTTCAAATAAATGGCATTCAATTACATGCTAACTGAAATAAAATAATGTTTTAAAAATAAAATAAACACTTTACAGTTTAATAAGTAAAAAACTAAAACTAATTAAATATATACTGTTTTCAACTGTCATTTCTCTGAATGTCTGTATAGTTAATAACACGCTCAATATATTTTTTGCTTCTTGTCTTGAATACAAATAATTATTAAATCGATTCAATTATGTTTATTTTAACTCGAAACATGATCAGAAAGTTATTGTTTAAAAATTTTTAGCATTAACATTTAAGTAAATACAAGTGAACAAAATTGTCACGAAAAAGTTTTTATAGAAGAAATATTTGTTAACACTAACGTTGAATAGAAATATGTGAAAAGTAAAAAAGGTTTTCCTTTCAAAAACTTTTAACTATTTAACTTTTGTTTTGCAGAACAGATGGCGTGAACATTATTTACTTATCACTTTAAAACTCAGTTATGATTTCCCTTTTGGTAAAACTTTTAAAAAATTCAAGCTATAGTGATATACCACTAGATAGACATATTATTTAATTATTTAGGCTTAACAAAAAACAAATTTTATTTTTTTCATTTCATCGCATATTTCCTTAATTAAATTTTAATTCAAAAAAGAAATAAATACTTTTGTCAAAAAAATCTTTCAAAATATTTATTAATTTTATTTAATTCGTTTAAAAAATTCAACACAAGAATAAGGCAACTAATCTAATTCTAGCAAAAGTGAGAATTTTTTAATATAATAAAAATAAGTTTAATCAAACACTATCTCAATCGGCCAAAAATTTAAAAAACGGGCAGAGCTTAACTTTCAAAAAAGGAAAATTCACAGTTAAATATTTTATTGTTTAAACAGTGTAAAATTTAGAATAATTGAATAATAATCAAATTTGATTTAATATAACGTAATATCTTTCGATAATTAGAGTAATAAATGAGAAAATATCCAAGAAAGAGTGTGGCGGGCTTTAATCTTTCGGGCCTATGTCGGGCTTGGGCCGAATAAATTCATAAATTTCGCAGTCTATTGTATATAAATTAAGTGTGCGTTATACAGATAGTGCGCATTATCTAGGTAAAAAAGTCAAATTTTGTAAAAATTTTATATAGCGTTATACAAATGTGTGCGAGCTATACACCTTTATTTACGGTATGTACTTCTTTTTAATAAAAACACAACAGGTTTTCGATAATAACTATAATAGAAATTCGAATAAATTCATATAAGATAAAAATTTGAGAAATATCAAATTATAAATTGAATTTAAATTTCTTGAAAAGAAATGTTCTTTCATGATTTAAATTATTAAGCTTGATTTATATAAACTCAGGATTATTTTTAATATAGTCTAAAAGTAATAGATTATAATGAAATTTTGTGATTTAGATTTTAGACAATCACAAATATTTCTATTGCACTTTGCAAACATTAATATTATAGTTTTCGTCTTTTTCCTTTTTCAACGCAGCTTTAATTGCTTGATTAACTTCATAAAAACTCTGCAACTGCGAAACCTTCACAGCCGAATCAGAGCAAGCAATAACACTATACAAAAAATTGTCGCGCATTTTTTCGACTTTTTTCAACGTTGACTTGAAAAAAGGAGTTCCTGGATCTTCCTCTTCTGCCTTGTTTTTGTCTTTATTAATTGCACCGAAACGAACAATGCCAAGTTTACAGAAATCGAAGATCTGTTTACTTACGTCTTGAGATAGAATACTTTGCTCAAATTCCTCTAATTTATTTTCTGGAAATTCGTCGCAGTGGGTGAGGACCATCATAGAAATTTTCGTGAATCTGTGTCCTAGAAAATTAATAACTTCTCTGAACGCATCTGTGTCATGTCTATGCGTTTCACCAGCTCTCGATACAAAGCACACAATGTTTAGGGATGTGTTCTTCTCTTCAACAAAAATCGATACCAGTTTCAGTAACTCATGGTCGGATCGACTGATTTCACCCGTTTGTTGCATTTCTTTTAAGCCAGGCGTGTCAACTAAGTTAAGCTGATACGATATATTTGACACCTTATCGGTTAGAATTAATGTGTTACACGCGGGTTCTTTTGTGTCGCTGAAGCCAGAACTAGTCGTTCCGTTTTGCGGATTAATAAGCGTTTTGACAATATTACTCTTTCCAGTCTGACATCTGCCAACAAATAGAACGTTGATGCACTTTGATCGGCCAACAATATAGTTTCCATAGCCGAGAGTACTTCCTTCTGTTAGTAATTGTTTAATATTAAATTGACTCATTTCGAGCAGAACAAAATTAAAAAATATTATTTCACTTATTTGAGCAATTAAGAGTTAAATTTTCAGTTTCTTTTTAGTATCGAAAGCAGTTTTATAACTTTATAATTCAGAAAAAAACTGTTAACTAAATTTTAAGTTTAAAATTAATAATAACAGTTTTGAGAAGAAAATAAAATAACACTACACTAAATATTACAGTTGTTACGGATATTATTAAAAAATTAAATAATGTTTACTTCTTACATTAAATATAAATACAGATAAAATGGTTATAAAAGAAACCCGTTAAATAATGTTGGAGTGGATTTTATAGAATATAAAGCTTCATTATTGTTCTTATCTGCATTTTGTACATTTACTTTATTAAACATTAACTGAACTTCTAATTGAAGGTATGGATACACATTATTATTTTGCTTTTTATAGAGAAATTCATATTTCTTTTTATCAACAAATTTAACGACGTGATTAACATGCCTTCAATGATTAATGCATGAACATGTTTAATGCAAAAGAAACCAATGACTAATAAAATTTTATCTTTTTTCATCCCAAGTTGGTTTCTTATCTGAAAATTATACTTTATGTGTGAGAAAACCGACATAATTTAACTCCAAATCAACAGAACTGAGCAGAGAGATTATATTAAAATTTAGAGTCCTCAACATAATTTTTCCATTGTAAAGATCTCCTATTAGATTATATTTCTAGTAATCTGTGCTGATCTGCATTCAATATAAAATTGATTTAAATTAAAGATCAATGTTCAACCCAAAAGGTTCAGGTATAGTATTTAATTGGCATACGTGATTTTATTTTTACCTCTTAATTTATTTTATCAAGTAAATAAAGCTCTGATAATTACATATCACTTAAAATACGTTATACTTCAATAAGCCTAAAGAAATGTAAAAGTTTATAAATTCTAGGAACTGAAATATATTAATTTTAAATTTTTATTTTATTAATTGTAAAGATTATTTTATATAATTTACTATTAATTAATTACTTAAATTTTAATATAAATTTTAGTTTAGAAAAGTTTTAAAATAATGTGCATTTGGCATTGTTTTGCTTTTTCAAGGCCTTGTTGATGATCTTACGTTGAGCTTGACGTATCTCTTCATAAATTCTCTGCAGCTCTGATACTTTTACCGACTTATCGGAGCAACCGATAACTTTCTGCAAAAAACTGTCACGCATTTTTTCAACTTTTCTGAGCCTCGATTGTACAACAGCTTTACGTATGTCTTCATCTTCTGATTGGACTTTATCTTGATTAATGGCACCGAACCTAACTATTCCAAGTTTACAGAAATCGTAGAATGGTTTACTGACTTTGTGAGATCGAATAGCCTTTATAAACTCGTCGATTTTACTTTCCACAAACTCATCGCAGTGGGTGAGCACCATCATCGAAATGCTAGAATATGTTGGTCCCAGGAATTTTTTCACTTCGATAAAAACATCTGTGTCCAATATGTGTGTTTCACCAGCTTTGGATACAAAGCACACTATGTTCAGAGAAGTGATATGCTCCTCAATACATTTTGATACCAGTTTTAGCAGCTCATCGTCCGATCGAATTTTCTCTCCACTTTGGCGCATTTCCTTCAGACCCGGCGTGTCAATTATGTTAAGTTGATAAGCCTTATTTGATATATTGTCGCTGAGACTAAATATCTTGCATGCCGGTTCCCTTGTGTCTGAAAACCCAGAACTTGCCGTTCCTTTTTGCGGATCAATCAGTGTTTCGACAATAGTACTCTTTCCAGTCTGGGTGCGTCCAACTAGTAAAATGTTGATGCTCTTTGTTGGGCCAACAGTATAATTTCCATAGCCGAGAGTACTTCCTTCTGGTAGATATTGTTTAATGTTAAATTGACTCATACCTAAATTAACAAAAACCTCAAAACTACAAAAATCGTTACATTAATTAGCGCAAGAAAAACGTTTTTCAAAAAATAATATTATTTTAAATAAATTTAAATGGTCTTATTAGAACTAAATTATCATTGCATAAAATATCCTTAGAAGTGAATTAATATGCTTTAATCTAACGTTAGAGCTTTTCAATATTGTAGATAATGATTAATAAATAAGTCTATTTATAAGTCTTGTTTTAATTTATTAAATCTATGTGATTAAGTAATACTTATCATTAAGCTAACATTTATAACTAAAATCATCATTTATGCGGTTAATCAGTTAGTTTTGTTTTCATATAATGTAACACTACATTTAAATCACCAACTAATTTGCTTGTATTTATTGACGTCCAGTGTTATATTAAAGATAAATAGGTCTGCGTTCGTATCTTTATAGATATAAAATTAGATACAAAATAAATTTTCCAGATGTGTTAATAAATAAGTCTTAAACAAGCATATTGCGAATAATTTCAAATATAAGACAACAAATCAAATATTCATAATAAATTTTCTGAAAGATTTATTAAATAAATTATATTTAGTGTGGGTTTTATGGTACAAAAACATTTTTTAATATGGATTATAATTCGAGAAATTTACAATTTTTGATACAATTTAAAGCGCACTTATACATTCCGTGTGATTAATTTATCTAAATAATAATATTTTAGTAAATACAAGTGAACTAAATTGTCACGAAGAGTTTTGTATGGAAGAAATATTTGTTAAAACTAACGTTGAATAAAAATTTGTAAAAACTTTTGACTATTTAACTAATATTTTATTTAACAGATGGCGCGAACATTATTTACTTTTCAAACAAAAACTCAGTTATGTTTTCCTTTTCAGTCAAACTTTTAAAAATTCAAGCTTTAGTTATATACCACCAGATATAAGTATTATTTAATTAAATAATTATTAATATTTACGTTTAACAAAAAAAAATAATTTAAATTTTTTCATTTCATCTCATATTTCCTTTGTAAATGTTAAATCAAAAAATAAATAAATACTTTTGTCAAAAAATCGCTTTCAAAAAATCGTTTTCAAAAAATTAATTATAAATTTTATTTTATTCGTTTAAAAAATTCAACACGAGAATCAGACGATTAATTTCATTCAAGTAAAAGTGAGCCTTTTTTAATATAATAAAAAAAAGTTTAATGAAACATTAATCACAATCAAAATATGCTTACAGTTTGGTGAACAACGTCTTGCCAGCAGTACATTCTGCGCGACTCAATAGACTTTGAAAGTGAGTACAGTCACACTCTAATTGTGTGCCATATAAAGAAATTCAATTACCATTCGGTTTAAATATGTTTTCGGGCATATTATATTTTATCTGTGTTTCATTATACAGCGATAATAAAAATAGTTAATGAATAGTAGTGAACGTTCATAATTATAAACTATGATGTATTTATATAGTTTTAGTTTAAAATTTAGTATATAGTTTTTTTTACAGCATTTGCAGTTTATTTAAATATTTTCCTTTCAAAAGTTAATTTAAATAATTCGGACCTCAATCTTTTGCGCCGAAGTTTGGTTGGAGCTTAAATTTTTTTTATCAATTTGTGAGTCTAATCTACACAATTATAAATTGAATTAATCACATAATATTTTTCATAGGAAAGCAAAATGTTTAATATAGAAAATAATAGTTTGAAAAAAGTGTTTTATAATTTTATTATTTCAATAATTTAATTAATTAAATTAACAATTAAGCTCTTCAACAGTCGATAAATTTTTCTCTATCCGTAAAAACTGAGTATCCGTCGGTGCAAATTGCGTTACGCACTAGAATTTGATACTCGACTTTATTCTCGTACAACCAATACATTTTACAGTCGCACTCCAACACCGTTTCGTTCAAATTAATTTGATTGCCGTTCGATAAAACAGTGCTGAATATATTCTCTGACAAATATTTTAGCTGCGGATCTTTTTGTAGTGTTAGTGCAAATGGTCGCTTAATACTGCTAAAAGTTCCAATAGACAAACTTAAATGTGATTAAAATTATTAGCTTAGTTTAATAAAAAAATTTAAACCCAAAGCCATTTATACGCTTATGAATGTTTATTACCTGCTTGTGTTGAAATTTTGCATAGCATTTAGCGACAACGTCAGTGTAGTGGTACTTCTAAAGCGAAAACTTAGCGCGTGGTCCGTAAACTTGTCGATTGGATTGAGTGTGAACTGGAGTCGAGACAAATTACTTAACTCGTAAAAAGCGTAATCGCCGATCGATTTGAGATTTCGGTTATTGTAGAACGTGATATATTCCAAGCGGTTTAAAGCAATGAACGCGTTCGCCGGTATAGCTGTTAACGCAGTGTTAAATATGTCTATTTCTTGTATACTTGTCATCGAATTTAACGCATTAAACAGGTTATTCTCGCACGAAATATTTCCATACGGCGTGTCATACAAGAGGAACGTTTGTATTCTAGTGTTTGCTGTGAGAAATGCGTTCGTATTTATTTTTGTTAGATTATACGCCGAATCGATCTCAATCACACTGAACGTGATGTCGTAGAAAACATTGCTAACTAATTCGTTAATTGCGGTGTTATTGAAATAAAACCACGAAAAGTGTTTATGCTCTCCGCTCAAAACGGCACTCAGCGACACAAAAATATTTCTCAGGTTATAATAGCTATTACCTCCGCAACTGATTTTATCGTACGAAGTTGTGACGCATGTGCACGGAAGTAGTATTTCAGGCGCTGGACATATGGCTGTTGTTTGAGTTAAATAACAACAGCAAATAATAATGGTTATACAAATTTCTGAAATGAAAGTTTAAGAGAAATATACTTAAAGGCATTAAATTTGTTTAAATGAAAAATTAAATTATTTCAAACCAAAAGAAGCAATCAGTACATACCATATTTCATTTTTGTTTCTATTGTAATATTGACCAACCAATAACTCTAAGTTATGTTAATTAAATTAATCTCTTTATATATAAAAGAATTTGTACGACTTGTGCACAGTTTCTCATCATAATCAGAATTACGCACGAAGTTTTTATGCAAAATTATTATCACTATCACACTAAATATTATAATTATTAATTTTTTTTATTTGAAAATCACTGATGTAAGATTGAAAAAATAAGACATCCCTTAATTTTTCCTTACCATTTATTTAGTTGAAGCTATTGGTTAAGTTAATAAATTAGTTGGGGTTAAAATTAAGAGAAGTCCTATAAATTTATTATTATTCCCTTTTGCTGTACAGAATTTTGTTTAACGATAGAAAGTTATGTAATAAAATATTTCACTTCAGTTCAGTGCATGAGAATTATATCTAAGTTTTATCTCACGATAGAAAGTTAAGGATTTAAATATTTCACTTCAGTTCAGTGAATCGAATAATGTGTAAATTTTTTTAATTGAATAAAAATATTGTAGAAATATTATTATTAGATAAACAGAATATCCGGGAAAACCGTGAAGAAATATATTATACTTATTAGGAATAAAAAATATTGCAATTAATACTAGAGATAGGTTTTCAAGTCTGCCTAACATTTTTCCGGAGGCTTATGCCCAAAGCCTAAATCCTAAGAGCTTATATTACAGTATCCTAGGACTACAGACTATACAATAGGATAGTAGAACTAAACTTTTATTATCTAAAAAATTATGAAATCATTATTTTTAATTTTATAGAAATTTTGAGTCTATTTAGAGTCAAGAAAGGAATTTTGATTTTTAAATATTAATCTCTAAGCAATGCATTCCTACTTTATAAGCTTTTATTTTAATGAACTCTAGACTATAAAACATATTTTATATTATCGATGATTAACTTAATAGATTAATAATTAATTTATAAATTTATAATATAAAATAAAAAATTTGTTGTCAAGCGATAATTAAAGCATTTTTGTAATTAAAGCATTAAAGTATATTTGTATTATTAGTGCATAATTTTTTAGCATTCGATTAAATAGAAGTTACGTTATGAGCGGTCAAAGTGTTAAAAAAAGTTAAGTAATAAATACTGTAATAATTATGAAATATTTGAAAACATAAACACATAACTAAATGTAGACATATTTTTGTATTCACACCATTGATTGATTATATTGAAAAAAATAGATTAACTGTAGTGGGTTTTTGGAATCATATTATAAATAAAATAGCGTTTATAGTGCAATATTATACGATAACAAAAAAAGCCTAAATTAAATGAAAAATTTTTCTTACTTTTAAGACAGTAAAAAATCGCATTTGTCGTTTTAAATAAATACTGACACTTCTTAGAAGGCAAGCGGAAGATCTGAAAACCAGACTATTAACGCGAGCATAGGAATTGTTGGATAGAGCTGTGACTGACATCGCCGCTGCTGGTACTGCACAGGTAGTGGCGCAGATCAATCGTGAAGTAACATTGATCCAGGATTTGGTTTAAAACTTTACCGTTGCAACTAATTATGCACACAACAGTCAATTGGAGCAAAGATTTGCAACTTGAAAATCAACTAGAAATGCAGTTAAGAATGTTGGAAGGACCAGCAACTAATGGCTCGACTAACGGCACAGCAGGTGGTGTCCCGCCAGTCAAACGACACGCACTCTTCCAGTTGTACTAATAATAGCACACATACCTCTGTCTCATCAAAATCGATTTTAATAAACGAATAAATAATCAATAAAAGAATTGTATTTCGTGTGAGTTTTACAGTTCAATCACATTTTAAAAATAAGGATATACTAAATTAATAATATTATTATTTTTAATACAATTTAGAGCGTACTTAAACAATTTGAGTGATTATTTTATCGAAATACCAATAAAATTTGAGTAAATTACAAGTGTACTAATCTGTCACGAAGAAGTTTGTATGGAAGAAATATTTGTTAAAACTAACATTGAATAAAAATATGTGAAAAGTATAATGTTTTCCCATTAAAAACTTTTAATTATTTAACATTTGTTTTACTTAACAGATGGCGCGTACATTATTTACTTTTTTATTTATAAACCAGTTATGATTTCCTTTTCAGTAATACTACTAAAATTTAAGGTATAGTTATATAGCACTAGATATAAGTATTATTTTAATTAAATAATTAACAATATTTACGCTCAATAAAAAACCTAAAGTAATTTTTTAATTTTTTCGCATTTTTCCTTAAAAAGTGTTAAATAAAAACAAACACAGAAATAGTTTTGTCGAAAAATCTTATTCAAAAAATTAATTATCAATTTTATTTTATTTCGTTCACAAAAATCAATTCAAGAATCAAACAATTAATCTTATTTTAGTGTTTAATTTAATTTATATTACCGTACGGTGTGTTTCGAAGTGCAAACTGTTTCACGTAATAATTTTCAGGTCTCTGTCAAAGACTCGTACAGGACTCGGACTTCTATTCTAGAGTTCAGGACTCGGGCTCGAAGGGATTTATAAAACCTGAACACTGACTCAGTCCCACCTTTATAGACTTGGACTCCAAACCTCAATTGTTAAAAAATAATATTAAATATTAATTGGAATCGAGTTACAACATTGCCAAAATTTATTGTAATATGTACGCAAGTTAAAAAGCTATTATAAACTAATAGTTCTGAAAATTGTTGTGAATATTAAATTTTTTTATTAATCTTTGATTGAAATAAAAGAATTTTCAAAGATATTTTAAGTAAAATTCGAGTCCGGATCCGAGTTTAAGTCTTTCATAGTCGAAATCGAACCTGGATTCGGATAAAGACTCTCAATAGTTTAACTCGGACTATAAACTCTCTTGAGATCAAAGACTATAACCCTGACATGGACTTCAAAATACTCGAATACTAGTCCAGGTCTGAGTCTATAGGTTAACTTTCTGCCATATATAGTTGCAGTGTACCCGCGCGTCTTATATTTTGCAAAACCATTTAAAATATTTTTGAAGCTAATCAAAACAATCAACAATTTATTACAATTTACGAAATAAAAATAAATGTCTGTGGGCGAAAACAGAATGAGCATCAGTCCAGTTTATGTTAATTTATATGTTTTAATATTTATCTCTGTTCTCATACACCTAAAACATTCTGCGGTCGCAATCCAATGGTGTACCAAATAAATTAATTCTATAACCATTCGAATAATTGGCGAAAAAAATTTTGATCGAGAAATTAAAGAATCTTTTATATGATTATTTAACGATGGTTATTTAAGTAACAATTATCTTTTATCGTCTTATTTTATAGTGTCGTTTAGAGAATAAAATATCTATATGCAGCTTCACTTTCCCTCATCATGTTATTTTGATTATTTATTGTAGCAGTATATAGTTTTTAGCTCACTTTGATTTTATCAATGAGCTATTGGATTTGGGATGACCGTCTGTCCGTCCGGATGCCGTAGACAGGAGGCTTTTTTGACAACCTTCTAGAACATTCTAGAACATTTAATATAGGAGTCTTTTTTGACAACCTTCTAGAACTTTCTAGAACATTCTGGAACATTCTGGAACATTTAATATAGGAGTCTTTTTTGACAACCTTCTAGAACATTCTAGAACATTCTAGAACATTCTAGAACATTCTGGAACATTTAATATAGGAGGCTTTTTTGTAAAAAAAAATAGAAATTTTAACAATTATTGGAGATATTTAAAATTACTTGATAGTTGTCTTAACTTAACTATAGGTAC
>JAQIVF010002086.1:0-11887 GCA_034698365.1 Steganacarus magnus | reverse complement strand
GATTATTGCGATTTACACAATCGATTACTTATCGATTGTACATATCCTATCGGTGACTGCACTTTACCCCATAACCGTGTTATGTGTGCGAACCCATTGTGTGATACAATCACTGCAATACGTTTGTCTGCAACACTGCGTTACCATTGGATTGTGAAACACACACAAACAAATGCTACAAAAAAGTTCTTCGTCTTCTGTTTTAGTTAACTCAAAAAATCTCGATTTCTCTAAACTACACATTTTATCAAAATATCAAAATATATAAATGATAGTTTGCGTATTTAAATGTTTATGTGTTATTAAGGGCGCGTTTTGCCAATTTTTTAATTTTTATTGTTCACAGGAAATTAATCACAAGATTAATGCATTTGTTGAATACATTTGCACTAAACATTTGCATAATTTTCACAAATTGTTTCTCTCTCTCGCTTTTAATTTCATTTGCGGAATGATAGATAAAACTTTCATTATAGACATCTTTATTATATTAATAAAAGCTATTAATTTACAATTTTAATTATTTTGGTGCTGATATGAATTATTATTTCTATTTTAATGGCCAATCACCACATCGTTTATGTAACTAATTATTTTAACATATATTATAATTTATGAAAAAAAATATTGAAATGAGCATTAATATTAATTAAATATTTATATAGCGTATCAAAAATTCAAGTACACTGTAATAGATCTGAAACTATGTTAAATCGTTACCATTGAGCAAATTTATATCGTATTATTAAGTTATAATATTAATATACAACTTTATTCGACTGTGAACTCAACTTCCAAAATGATAGAGTCGTTCATAATATAACCATTGCGCTCATCAGTGATGATCGCGAAGTCCATAAAATCATCATAACCCCATTCATACTTATTTCTATCGAAAGTGCGATCGTAATAACGCTGACAATAATAACCGCAATCCTCAATTTTATAGCTCGAAAGAAGTCTCAATTCTGCGCTCACTTTGAACGACCACCGACTGACATCTTCGCACTCCAGATTAAAGCCTAAAAACGCGGTGTCGTCGTCTTCGCACTCATTAATATACGCCGATATTCGCCAGAAAACATTTTTAACCAAAACTGTTTTGCTGTACTGTTTGACAAACTTATCGCTAAACCTTCCAATTTTCAACTGAATTTTTGCCGACTCTAATGTCTGTGTCACCGCACGGCTTCTCTGTGGCCCGTGATTATCGAGAATTTTAATTTTATCGTCCAGCAAATTATTGATCATTCTTTTCATAGTTTTGAGCTCATAAACGCTTGAATCGCGCAGTCTATCGATTTCCCGACATTTCGCGTTATTTTCCTGCTCTAGTTTTCTAATTTTTGCGTTCAACTGTTGCCTCTGAGTATTATTTTGATTTTTTAATCGTCTGATCTCTTCGTCCTTATCATCATAATCACTGTAATCACTCATTCTTTATTACCAAATTAGTTAAGAACAACTTTGCGACGTAAAAAAAGAGTTATAAAATATGGTTGCATTCAGTCAGTTATATAAACGTTACAAAAACGTCACATTAGATTGACTGGAAAATCATAATAAATTATTAGTTATACCACATGTCAATTACGTCTCATTATTATTGATTGTTTGCATAGATAATGTATTGTAATTATAATCACAAATAAACACTGATACAGGCCAAGCCCACTCTTGCGCCAAACCAGCGGGTCTGGTCTGTACTTGACACTCGATACGTGGCAGACGTTCACAATAGAATAATGAAACTTAAGTTTAATATAAAATAACTGTTTATTGATTAATAAGCGACTGTTCACGACTGCAGTCAAAACAAGAGAGAGAGAGGTGTTAACATACACTAACATGTATATATAGATTTTAAATATCAAATATGAGTAATATAAACTTATAAATAGTTGAATTGCTAACAGAGTAATATTCGTGAGTAATATATATAATAAATGTTTAACTTATTAGTAGTAAACTTGAATAATATAAGATAATCGCACGTTGGCGTGATTCACTCGTATCAACACTTAATTTATACATTGTTGTACTGATTGTTTATAACTAGACCCCAGATATTTTGTTAAATCCAAAATTCTCTTGTAACAACAAAATTTTCGAAAAATGCTTTTTACTGCGAAAATTTCTCATAAAGAAATAAAACTATTTTTAAGCTATTTACCATTAAAAATTTAAAATATTCCTTACTAAAAAAATCTCAAAAAGATTATTCCCTATAAGATGTAGATTTTGAAAATTTATTGATTAAACTACCTGTTTTTGGGCTAAAATCAGAGAAAACTAAAGCTGAAATTAATTATCCATTCCCTAGAAATTTCAAAAATCTAGAATTTAATTTTTCCTAGAAAATTTGGATATATTTAAATGTATTTAAAAGAATTTGTTAGTAAAAAAGCTCTTTTTGTTTCAACATAATATAGAAATTTTTCTAACAATATAACAACAAAAAAGTCAAAATTATTTTCACAAAATATCCAGGTCAAATTATAACGCTTTATTTAAAATAAATCGACCAAAAAATACACAACTTTTACCTGAAAATATTAATTTAATATTGCAAATTTCATTGAAATTCAAGCTATTTAATGTAAAAATTTTTCACTATTAAAATCAGGCCGAAATTTGGTTATAAAATTGTCGGGCCATGTCTGGATTAGATAGGGCTTATGTCTTAATTTTTAAAGGTTCCGGCGGTTCGAATTTTTTCGAACCGCATCAAACCGTTAAGTTTAGTTTTAAAACCGTAAACGACCGCCAAATTTGACACTTAAACGCAACCGCCAGAAAAAAACCGTTGTTTAACCGCCAAACCGTTGAAAATTTTAGAACTAATTAAAATGCTAATTAAATCACTTCAAAATTATTAGGCATCATCTTTAAACTACGTTTAAGAGGCTTCTAATATTTAAATTCACTAGAATGATTAAAATTAACTTAATTTTAAAAACATTTTTTCTTAAAACACCTATAATGTAGGATATATATCAATTTTAAGAGAAATTAGCTAACTCGAGCTTTATGTAAACTATATTTTTAAATAAAAAGTTTTTATGATTAAGGTTTATCATACTTTTTCACAAATATTTTAGCTATTTGTCTCAAAAAGTATATAAATTATTGATTAGGCGGTTTGGCGGTTAAACCGTGGTTTTTCTTTATAAAATTTAAACCGCCAAAAACCGATAAAACCTTCAAAACATTAACCGCACCAAACCGTTGTGAAAAACCACGGTTTTAACCACGGTTTAACCGCACCGCCAGAATCTTTAGTTTGTACCCTATTTTTCTTTAAAACAATTAAAACTTGTTTTGAATATATTTGGAAAAAATGAACTATTTTTCAAAATTAATTTTTTATATCATATTATTAAAAGAAAACTCAAATTATCACGTTATTTCAATGAAAAAATACGCTTTTTGTATGTTTTAATTTCGTTTTATTCATTAAACGAAATCTGATAAAAATTAATTTTGTTGTGTTTTATTTCGATTAATTTGTGGACACTAGTTATTATATTGTAAACGTATTATTCTACTGTACTTGTTATAAATGTTTAATGTTAACGAATTTTAAATCTATTTGTTTTGTATTTACATTTTTATGGTAATTTAAGAAATTTCTATATCGCGAAACAGTGATCACTCATTGAAATTGTTTATATTATTTTATCAAATCACTTGTTTAAATAATAAAAAATTTAATATTTAATTATCCATATTAAAAATTTTGAAACTGGACCGACTATATATCAAAATTATTATTAGATACATAATTGCCGTCTATTCAAAATTTCAAAGTGCATTTGCTATTATATTAGTCATAAAAACTAAATATCAGCACAATTCATGCCAGGAATTTGTCACTATAGTTATATTTATAAACAGTGATGAGCATCGGTTAAAAGTTAAGGATTTTCTTTAACTCTTAACCTTAACCGCTGCAAAAATTGTAACATTAACTCTGACTGATTAAGAATTATATTAACTTTAACTCTTATTAAATTAACTCCAGGTTAATCGGTTAACCTATTTTTTAAATTTTCAATAATAAAATTTGAAATTAAAACATTTTAAATCGTTCAATTATTCTAAAAAAATAATTTTTATATGCTTTTTGGAATATTGTTTTCATTAAATAGTATTAAATTAGACATATTTTAATTTAGAAAAGTTAACCGGTTAACTATTGGTAGTATTTTAACTTTAACCGGTTTGAAACTTTAACTTCTAACCTTAACTCTATTTAAAATTTTAACCTGTCCGGTAATTTTAACTCGGGTTAACCTTAACCGTTTAAAAGTTAACCGTTATTTTGCTCTCTTTATTTATAAATAAAACATAGTAGTAATCTCGCGAATCATGTGAACAATTATTGTAATAATCACGAAAATATTTGCGAAGTGTGTAACGCAAAAAAAAGATGACAAACGTTTGCATAACTGCTATGATAGCTTAAAACGAAAAATTAATTGTCTTGAGGTAAAGAATGAGACATTATTAGCCGGTTATGATTATGTTGAATCGGAAATCTTTTCGCTAAAAGAAGAAAATGCAAAACTAACACACGAAAATCAAAATAATTGTCTAGAAATTGATAGATTAAATAATTTAATTACTGATATAAATAAAAAAATTGCGATAAAATTGAAATGTTAAATAAATTATTAACTGATATAAATCAATATACAATCGAAAAAATTCAAGTATTAGAGCGAGAAATTGAATCACAGTCTATGGATATTAAAAGACTTTTACAGTCAAACATTGAATTAGCGAAAAGGTACTTTGACAGTACAGCGAAAAGATTATAATTAAGAATGCGTTCTGGACAATATGTGCGCAGACTAATGTGTCTGAAGACAGCGAATATCTAGATGATGAACAAGTATTTCGATTTCTCTAAACTACACATTTTATCAAATTATTATTTTATATATTAACGATAGTTTGCTTATTTAAATGTTTATGTGTTATTAAGCGCGCGTTTTGCCAATTTTTTAATTTTTATTGTTCACAGCAAAATAATCACAATATTAATGCATTTGTTGAATACATTTGCACTAAACATTTGCATAATTTTCACAAATTGTTTCTCTCGCGCGCTTTTTATTTCATTTGCGAAATGATAAATAAAACTTGTCATTAAAGACATCAATTATAATTTTAATTATTTTAGTAATAACATATGCATTATTATTGCTTTATTAATAAGAACATTATTACAGTTTAATTTTGATGGCCAATCACCACATCGTTTATGCAACTAATTATTTTTATATATAGGTATTATATAGAAATTTATTGAAATGAGCATATTATCATAATATTATTACAAAAAAATATTTATATAGCGTATCAAAAAATCAAGTTTAATAGATCTGAAACGATGTAACATATCGTTACCATTGAGCAAATATAACATTTAATAACATTTAAATTCTCGAAATCACGGGTTTTTTATAGAGAAGTGCACTTCTAATGTGATAGTATTATCGATGAGATAACCATTTTTACGATTTCTAATGATAGAGGCGTCATTAAACTCTTCATAACCAAATTCAAAATCTTTGCTATTGTATACTTGGTCAACCATTTTAAGGCACTAATAACCGCTATCTGAATCATTAATCTGAATCGAAACACACGCGAGTCTAAATTCTGCGTTCACATTGAACGACCAATTACTGGTGCCATTACCATAACATCGCAGGTAAAAGCTTAAATATTCTTGTCGACCATTTTTAAAAATGTCTGCAGTTACACCCCACGGCATGTTACCGACAATTATCTTATGGCTGTGTTGTTTAACGAAATGTGTTAAATCTTCCTATTTTTAATTTAATGGTTGATATTTCATTACTTGAACTTAATATCTCTTTATTTCGTTTATCGCGTGTCATTAGTTTCATGGAAGACGTGCTTTGCAGTGCTCTGTCACTCAATTCCGATAATCGCATGATTTCCAGACCCTTGCGCTGATCTCCTTGAACCAAATTCATATTCTCAACTCTCAGTGAACAGTTCTCCGCTGCCAGACATTCATATTTAGCGCTCAACTCTTCATTTTTGCACTCAAACGATCTAAGTTTTAACAGCAATTGTTCGGTGCAATCGTGACCGACAACACGATCATAGTTCGCGCCACAAACGCCACAATTAACATCCGTATTATACGCGCAGCATTCACTGTTTCTCCAGACTTTCTAACAAAACAATTTCGTTGCATCCCTTGTCACGATAATTGCAGCTCACATTTAAATGGTTAATTATATTGAGTACGATTCGCGGTGCGGGCAATAAATCGGTAGTTTTCAAATCTTTGCGATCACTCGGACACGTATTATGGGAGCGAACCCACGGCTCAAAGCAATTCTTGCAATAGGTTTGTCTGCAGCACTGCGTTACCACTGGCTCTTTAAATACGCACAAACATATACTGCAGAATAACTCGTCCTCTTCTGTTTGGCTTAATTGAACAAAACGACTCTTATCTAAGCCAAAACTCATTGTTTTAATCAAAAAAATGTCTGTTTATACGATAAATATACAGAATTTTGATAAATTATAACAGTATAAGATTACGCAAACCAGACATATTGTAAACAACTATACGTAACAGTTTCATTGAAAACATTTAGAAGTTTTTAAAAATGTAAATAAATAACGTATTATATAATATTATATTAAGTTTTTTCTTTGAAGCGTTGTGTATAATACCAACGAGCAGTTAAAGGTAACTTACATGAAAGTTAGTTAAATTTTCAGATTATATGAAAATCATTTTAATGCGAACTTTTTTACTTAGCGACACATACTTTTTAGTTAATATTTGTTTTCCAATTGTTGTACTCCCAAAGTTGTTCTCAAAAAGTGCTTAATTTTTGAATTTAATTTTAGCTTAAATACTAGGAGTGCCAATACATAGAAACGTTGTGCGATTGTTAAATTTATACTGTCACGTACTGATTAAATTTTACTTAAAAAGTAAAACTTTTCATAAAAACAACTTATTTAAACTGTTTTCTTATTTAAAATGTTTATTTAGTTTAGCATGTTTTGCTAACTGTTTCTCTCGAGTTTTTTTTACTCATATTAATATTTTCGTAAAAATTTAAATATCAACAATTAAATTTTGTTGAAATTTTCAATTATATTCATTTAGCTATTATTTAGCAATTTATTTATCTTATAGTAAGAATATATGTAGTATACTGTGGATGATATTTAATAAAAAAACAATATTACAGTTTAACTTTGATGGCCAATCACCACAACGCTTATATTAACTTTAATTATTTTTACATATATTTATAAACAAAATTTTAGTATTGAGCATTAATAATATTTTCACTGGTAATAATTGTTAATGAATTTATATTTAAAAAATAAATAATTTATATAAGAGAAAATATTATAAATATTATTAAAATCATTTATAATTAATGTAATTAATGAAAACAAATCACTAAACAACACATGTTAAATGCGATTAACAAACAGAAATAGTAGTGAAATCATATAGAAATATTTACGAATCAATCGAAAAAACTACTTCCAATAAAATCGTATCATTAACAACATAACCACTGATGACGTCTAAATCTAAAAAGCTATGATAACCAAAATCGTTACTGACATCATTGAGAGTGTGACTCATTTTTCGGCAAACGTTAGCGCATCCAGACTTCTGCGAAACCAATCTAAACTCTGCGTTCACAGTACACACCACTAATTTCACGCCCATTTCCACGCGTTGCAGAAAATAACCGAAAATGCATTTGGTTTTGTCTTTGTTGAACGATATCTGAGACATGATTCTCCATCGCATTCCTTTGAACGCTTTGATATCACTGTATATTTTGAAGAAATTCTTTTCGATATATTTTGTGTTAAACTTTCGAATTTTTAACCGAATAATCGGTGTTTGTGTGCCGTTTTCGGCCATCATTTGGTCGGCAATCGCGTCAAACGCGTAATCATCATAAGCTAACACTTGTTTGATTTTATACTTTAATTTCGAGGAATGTTTGCTCAAAGTTTCATTAATTCTTATCAATTTCTTTATCTGTTGTGACAGATTTCGCTTTTCTCTCATTAATGCGTTGTTCGCGTCATTCAGTGACATATTCTCCGATTTCAAACGATTGCATTCATTCGCCACACTTTTTCTCTCCATTTCTATAGTCTGTATCTTTGCAATCAAGTTATCGTAACATTTATGCAAAGTTTTCTCGCCAGTGATTGCATCGCAAACGTCACAAATACTTTCGGGATTAAACGCACAGTTTTCGGTGTGATTCGCGAGATTCTCCAACAAAACGATATCATTGCAGCCATTGTCGTGAAAGTCACATCTCACTCGCAATTGGTTGACAATATTGGTCACAATTCTCGGCGCAGGCATTAACTGAGTTTGGTTGAGATCACTTCTGTCGTTCGGACACGTGTTGTGAGTGCGAACCCATTGTGTGATACAATCACTGCAATACGTTTGTCTGCAGCATTGCGTTACAATTGGATTGTGAAACACACACAAACAAATGCTACAAAAAAGTTCTTCCTCTTCTGTTTTAGTCAACTCAAAAAATCTCGATTTCTCTAAACTACACATTTTATTAAATTATTTTATAGTTTGCTTATTTAAATGTTTATGTGTTATTAAGCGCGCGTTTTGACAATTAATTTTTATTGTTCACAGCAAAATAATCACAAGATTAATACATTTGTTGAACACACGAAACTAAACGTTTGCATAATTTTCACAAATTTTTTGTTTCTCGCGCTTTTTATTTAATTAAATAAAACTTTCATTATAGACATCTTTATTATATTTAAAAGCTATTAATTTACAATTTTAAGTATTTTAGTGATAACAACATATGCATTGTTATTGCTATTAATAAGAACATTCATGGTTGTTCTGTATTTTAAGCTCCGTATTGTTAGTCCTAAAAATATAAAATAACACTAACGATATCAGTGTGCGGCGTTAGCTCGAGGAGATGGTCACTAACCTAACCAACAATACTAAAGTATCACTTTCTTACAATTTTCTACAACAATACGGAGCTTAAAATACTGAACATCCAGATTATTAGTGTTTAATTTTGATGGCCAATCACCACATCGTTTATGCAACTAATTATTTTTACATTAATTATAACAAAATTATTGAAATGAGCATTAATATTATTTTCACTGGTAATACAAAAAAAATATTTATATAGCGTATCAAAAAAAAATCAAGTATTATAGATCTGAAACGATGTAAAATCGTTACCATTGAGCAAATATTATATCGTATTATTATTATAATATTAATATATGAGTTTATTGGACTGTGAACTCAACTTCCAAAATGATAGCGTCGTCCACGATATAACCATTGCGCTCATCAGTGATGATCGCGCAGTCCATATAATAATCATAACCCCTTTCGCGACAATTTCTGTTGAAAGTGCGATCGTAATAACGCTGACAATAATAACCGCAATCATTGTCATCATTCGAGAGAATTCTCAATTCTGCACTCACTTTGAACGACAACCGATTGACATCTTCGCACTCCAGATAAAAGCCTAAATACTCGGTGTCGTCGTTTTCGCCTTCGTCTTCGTCTTCGTCTTTGCACTCATTAATACACGCCGCTATTTGCCAGAAAACATTTTGAACCAAAACTCTTTTGCTGTACTGTTTGACAAACTTATCGCTAAACCTTCCGATTTTCAATTGAATTTTTGCCGAGTCTGTCACCGCTCGTATTCTCTTTGGCCCGTGATTTTTTATTTTATCGTCCAGCAAATTATCGATCATTCTTTTCCTGGTTTTGAGTTCGTAAACGCTTGATTCGCGCAGTCTCTCGATTTCCCGACGTTTAGCGTTATTATCGTCCGCTAATATTTTATTTTCGTGCTCTAGTTTTCTAATTTTTGCGTTCAACTGTTGCCTCTGAGTATTATTTTTATTCTCTAATCGTCTGATCTCTTCATCCTTATCATCGTAATCACTGTAATCACTCATTTTTTTACCAAAATTAGAAAACAAATTTTCGACGTAAAAGAGTTATAAAATGTCAGTAATAAAACGTCACATTAAATTGATAAATGTTTAAACGGCATCAACTATTTATTTAATGAGGCGCCTGAAGGTTTTTTAGCGGTTTCCAATTACAAATGAAAATATTACAGTGTAATACATTTGTTATTTATATAATAAGATATTGGATTTTATAGAGAAAATTATTCTCTAAATTCGGGTTTAAAATTAAAACTTTAAATAAGTCTAAAAAAAGTTTGATATATTTTAATGTTATTATTCATAACATTAAATTGGATTACAATAATGCTTTTGAAATATTTTTAATTATTTTTTTATAAAATGGTAACTTCGGAACAAAAATCATCTAACAAATAATATTTATAAGATACAGGGGACCCGTCCCTCCCTCCCTATTCCCCCGTTTTAAACAATCTATTTTTTTATATAAATCATTTATTTAATTCAAAGTGTTTGATCAAAAGCGCCGATTATTCAATAGACGATACATTTTTATTAAGTCTTAAACATAATGTATTTAACAGTACAACAATATATCGTAATCACATCTAAAGTCTAGACAATGAGTTTATGTTCACTTTTATTGCAGGAATTAATAAAGAAATTGATATTATGATAATACTAATGCGTGACCAACTTGTGACTCAAAAGTTTTGAGTCAAAACGAAGCAGAATATAGCGTTTGATTAGAAATACATTTGCGATAAACCGAATAAAAAAAAATATTTTATTTCAATCATAATCGAGTATAAGTAAAACCAATAAAATTTAATATATGAGTTTATTGGACTGTGAACTCAACTTCCAAAATGATAGCGTCGTCCACGATATAGCCATTGTCCTCATCAGTGATGATCGCGCAGTCCATATAATCATCATAACCCCATTTGCGCTGATTTCTATCGAAAGTGCGATCGTAATAACGCTGACAATAATAACCGCAATCATTGTCATCGCTCGAAAGGAGTCTCAATTCTGCGCTCACTTTGAACGACCGCTGATTGACATCTTCGCACTCCAAATAAAAGCTTAAATACTTGGTGTCGTCGTCGGTGTCGCTACCATCGGAATCACTGTCTTCGGTGTCGTCATCTTTGTCATCGCATTCATTAATACATGCCTCTATTCGCCAGAAAACATTCTGAACCAAAACTCTTTGGCTGTACTGTTTCACAAACTTATCTCTAAACCGTCCGATTTTCAACTGAATTTTTGCTGACTCTGGTGACTGTGTCACCGCTAGTGTTTGTATTTCAGACTCAAGTGTAACTTTCTCATTGATAGTAAAAATTATTTCTAAAGTTATAGTATCATCATCTATATAATTATTGTTAGTATCCTTTATTATAGATACTTTCATAAAGTCGTGATAACCCCATTCGTGATCTTTACTATTGAATACTTGGTCATTATACCCTAAACAATAAAACCCGAAATCTGGACCTTTTTGGGAAAGAATTCTGAATTCTGCTTTCACTATGAAATACCAGTCACTTGTGCCGTTACCGTAACACCGCAAATAAAAACCTAAAAAATCACATCTACCAACTTTTTCGATTTGCGCTGTTATACCCCACGGCATATTCTTGACAGTTATTTTTCTGCTCTGTTGTTTAACGAATTGACTGAATTTCCAGATTTTTATTTTAAGAGTAGATGTATTTGAACCTAACCTAACTTCATTTGGTTTGTCGTGTATCATTTCATTCTTATGTTTCGACGTCTGTGGTGTTTGTTTACCTATTTCTTTTAAATGTATAATTTCTTTACACATGCGCTGATTTTCTTCGAACAAAGTTTTGTTCTGCTCGTTTAAAGA
>JAQIVF010002085.1:0-11888 GCA_034698365.1 Steganacarus magnus | reverse complement strand
TTTATTAAATATTCACTATTTTATAAAGATTTTCAACTGTAAAAGTAATTTTTAGTCAAAGAATCTTCAAAGAATTTGGTATATTTGTTCAAAGAATACTTAGAAAATAGTCAAAGATTTTGCAAAGAATTTTCACCCTTTTTATCAAAGAATTTTTAACTCCTTGGTTATTAAATACGTATAATTAATACAAATTCAATGACACATGATAATAGAAAGAATAGTGCGCATGATTATCAAAGCGAAACATCAAAAAATTATACCTTAAAATTCAATATAGGGATTATTTATTGCCTTCAATCACAATTACACCGAATATTTAATAAAGAGAAAATTTATACAATCAATATCTATTGAGACCCCTTAACAGTAATTATTGCTTCAAGAAATATCAGTCTAAGCACCGGTAAATAATATCATTAAAATGTATTATTTGCCAGTTTGAGCACTCAAACCAATTCCCCTCACATTTATCTATTAAATGTATTATTAATAGGGTATTTATAATTATTAAGTACTTATGTTTTATCTAATAATTGGAAACGGTTAGAATCTCTCAACAATAAAATATGTGTTAAGTTGCTGTTACATCTCTTCATTGTAATAAATTTGTCTGTTCCGACATAACTGCTGCAGCAATAAGTACTTCTCGCTGTTGACACATACATCGCCTTTTAATAACTTTACTGCTAGTCTTAAGTAATTGCTCGCCAAAATGAAACAATTAATAATTAATTTAAAAATAAATACACATTATTAGAGAAAATGCCCGTCTCTCAGACGTATGAGAATAGTTTGTTTTGATTTTATTTTTCGAGATTGGATTTGAATTTAGACTAATAACATATTAACATATATCTTCTATTTATGCCCACTTTCTTTCCACTCTATCTTTACTTCGTTCTCCCACTCCCTTGTTCCCCACATTGGAGTTCGTCATATTGTTGATACTTGAATCATTGGAAAGATGAGTACAATTAAAATAAGACGGTTTCGAGACGCATTCAGTCTGTAGAGCTCTTAATGTGGAAACATGGAAATAATATCTAGTAATTGATGTCAAAAAACATTTGAATTAAATCATTTAAATATTGGCGAATATTAGAGTGTTTTTTTTTTAAAATTCATTATGACTTTCTATTATTTACTTTACTGGTATCATCATAATCAAAGACAGGATTTTATCGGATAATCCGCCTTTTTATTTAATTTATAAACTTAGCGGAAAATCTGTTTTTTCTTAATATGAATTAAAATTTAATATAAACGACTTTGTTAGTCCGATAAATTCGATTTTTAGGCATTTTCGGGTAATTCCGAGTTTTTTAGCAGATTTTCCTATTTCTCTACAAACCTAAAATATTATCGTTAAAATCCATTTAGTTTTAAAATTATCCTAATTTATAATTAAAAGTTTGATGTCATACTTCACGGATGACCAAAAAATGTATCTATATATCAAAATGAGTTACAAATATAAGCTTCAATATACCGAATAGCAAATAAGCTTCAATGTTATTATTTCCATAAAAAGGACTTCAAAATTTGTAAATATTTTATGAAAAACGACTAAATATTGCACAATTAAATATATATAGCCTTTATATGATGCTTAATTGAATATATTTTCCAATAAAATAAATGTTTAACCCCAAAATTCACAATTTTGTAGTTCCGACTTTTTAGTCCGATTTTCTAAACTTAACTCCTATGTTCCGACCGATTATTGTCAATTTTTAGTCCGAAAAAGTCCTGTCTTTGATCATAATTACCTTAATATAATTTTTTCAAAATATAAATATTTCGAATGCTAGAGATTAACGAAAATGTGCGCGATTTGCATATTATTATATGAAATTTGGTTGTCATGGTTCGCAAATAAGCGTATAAAATGTAATTCTATTCTAATGATCAAACTAATTATTTTTTCTTTTTCAATTGTTTGTTAAAATTATTGCAAAATAAAAATCTTAAAACTATTCACAAACGGATTGTAAAGTAATGTTTACTGAATTTACTCCTTAACAATAAGAAAAAATTTATGCCTTTTCCTGAACATAAGACTCTTGTAAACCTTTTAAGCTCCAAATAATTGCGTGATTAAGTAAATAAACGATAATGTTGTGATTTTTTGCGTTCGAGCAGAAAGCAGATAAGGTATTCGCGAAAAAAACAATAACTATTCTGCAAATAAATCATTTCGTTATAGATTTCGTACAGTCAAACGTTTTTACAAATTCTGTAATTTTAGAAACCATAGTTAAACTTTAATGTAAGCTCGAAACTAAAGTAAAAAACTTAATCTGCAAGTTATTATATAACTTTATAAACATATAAACATTTTGTTGGCATTTAAGATTTATTTTTGATTGAATAAACTTTAACAGTAAATGGCTTATATAAACCTAGTTATGTATAAATGCAAGAAGTATATGGTAGCTAAATAATAACACTAATATATTATTCAAAAAATTTAAATTCAACTGATAAAATTAATTTATAATTAAAATGATTTTAACTACAAATTCTTGGATTTCTTCTTTTGTTAAAAAATTATATATATATAAACTAATAAAATTAAAAATATAATTAAAATATTCTATATTTAGTTTAGTCAACAATTATTTTGATATTTTTAAATCATCTTAATTATTAGCTGACTTACTGACTGACTTGATGGCTGACTTCCTCGAAGAAAAGTTGAATTATAAATTTAACACAATGTCACAATCAGTTAATTCTTCATGCGTACTTGTTACTTGTTATAATTCAATGACTTGATAGAGCTAAACATAATTTTACTCACATGGAAATTTTTAGCTCACTTCATATAGATGAAGGCGAGCTTATGGAGTTGACAATTCCGTCCGTCCGTCCGTCCGTCCGTCTGTCTGTTCGCAGTCCTCTTAAGTCCAAGAAGTCTGCTACTTACAAAGTATATCTTAATACCTTGTAAAATAAATGAGACAACTTAATAGTCTGATTAGTTATCACGTTATATAATAACTAAGAATAACAATGCGCTAAAGTAATAATTATTAAAACACTTTTAACTTAATCCTAATAATACTTATGAAAGTGAGCTCTCTATGAATGTGTTATTCTTGTTTTTATATATTTTGAATAAATCATAATTAAAAAACTATTATGTAAATTTAGGTAGAAATATACAATTACAAAATTAGCGTCTTTATTGATTATACAGTATTATATACAAAACTAATCTTTAATTTATATGCTAAATTGGTCTGATTTTGTTTAGTTTATTCAAATACAAAAATAATTAAAAGCAAGAACGATCATTATTACTGGACTGACTATGAATTACATTTTATTTATATTAAATGCTTAATTAGGTGTTTGCAAAACATTGAAAAAAATTTCATGGTTAATTATTTAAATAAAAAATCATTGTTCGACACGATAGGAGCATTTTACCTAAAATTTCCTGCCTAAACACAAAACGTACACACGGACATACCAAAACTAATAATAGGTCGACTTTTTTAAAAAACCGTAATAGAAAAATAATGCTTCACCAAATGTAAATAAATTATAGGTTAATTAATGAATATTTATTAAATAAATAAAATTTTGACACATTGTTGTTTACATAATCCAAGTTAAACCGCTTATATATTAGTTTTAGTTATATATTATTTTCCAAAAATAATAATTATAATATAAATTTTTAGTGAATTTTATCGATAAGGTTATAATGGCAAAAAATAACACTATTACTGACTATAAACAAAGGTGCGAATCAAACACAATGATTATTAATCATTGATTAATTAATTAGTTATTTTTAAATTGCTAGTACCATTTATTTTGACCAGTTATATTTATTTAATTCAATTTAAAAGGTCTAAATAAAAAAAGTCAAGTTCTATAGATAATTAGACGACTAACCAAAACTATTTACGCAGTAAATTTCGTACCGAAAAAGCAAACAACCATTTTCTAGTAGTAATGTTTTTTACGTGTAAATAATGTTAAGAATAATAGTTTAGAGCGCATCATTGATGATTCCCATGCGAATTTTGAAATACTCGTTGAACATAATAATACTCGTTCTTATACCTATCGAAGCACCGAATGCTTTTAGTTGCGAAAGTATTTCTCAATTTATTACTATTCATATACAGTAGTAACCAATAACCATTCGTGTTTATTTTTATATAACTTATATATAACTGTATAATAAAACTTTCAATCAGATCGGATCGTTAATTGAAAAAATCCTCATAGTATTTTGGTTACTAAAAATTAACGACTTTTAATTTGAAATTAGCAAAAAGTCATATTAAACTTTTAGTACCGCAAACTGCTTATAGCATAATTTTTGAAAGTGAAAAATTAACGATTGTTTGCTCGTTATGATTTTATTAGATGAGAATAGTATGCAAAATTAAGGGTGCGAGGAGAGAGAGAGAGATAGTTGTTGCGATAAATTACTAAAAACAAGACTCAAATATCTGCCCACACTAAAACACTAAATAGCATTTGTTTTTACGCCTAAAAAATGCTGGCGTTTCTAGATTGTAATAATAATTATTCATTTATTTATTTTATTGTTTTCCAAGTCTTAATAATTATTTATTTAATGCAATTTGTTTTATTTATGCTTAACAGTAATGGTTAATACTTTGAGATTCGTTTAACAGAAGTGTCACAAAAGCCAGAATAATCCTTAACGAATAAAAGGCATCTCACATTTTAATTAATCAATAGCTTACTGCGAGGTAAGCTTAATTGCAATCAGAAACTTTTTCTCTGTTTATTAATAATTTATTTGAGAGCATAAAAATTACATTTTCTTTATTAGCTTCAAATGTATAATAATTATTCCTTTCTCAATAAACTGCAACCATTGGACTAATAAAAAGTTAACAATGCTAATCACATAAATACTTAAATAGTGATCCACTCATTCTATACAAGATTAGATTGAGTTTATGTTCAATTAGTTAAGATACGCGGAACTTAAGTCTCGCTTAGTTGATCACATCCAGATTTAGATGTTAGCATTTCAGTATAAAAAACTTTTACAAAATTTTATCATTCACAAAATAGAAATGATAGTTTAGAGCCTCAACTTGAATCGCAGCAACGGAGTAGGTTCTCACTATTGAAAGAGGTTTGGGTTAGAGGTGCTTACATCTGAGAGTCTGAATCGTAAGTTCGACATTCAGATTCTTCATCCTAAACTTAAAGATACAATATCAACACTAGTAGTTGTGACATATTGATTGGCTAACATTATTATGTACTATTAAGTTTTATTTGCAAAACTTAAGTTTTGTAAATTTCTCTGAATACCCAAAGTTAATATTTTATATTAAAAAGAATAATAAAAAACTAAACTTTTATCTCATAGAGATAATTTCATAAGAGCTGCAATATTTATGCACTTTCAATGGGGCTATAAATTCTATACAACTGTAACGCATGCTTAAGCTTTTATTACAGTTAGTAAAAATAAATGAAACGACCACTACTTGTATAGTGTACTACTGATACTGTCAGACAATATTAAGAAATAAAATAAATCTGTCATTGAGAATGAAGATATTTCACAACAAAAAACACTCTGGAAAAGAGAAAAATCTAATTTAAAATTTTTTTAAAGTATATAAGTAATTACTAAGCAGAATTTGTTGGATTACATGTTGAGGCGTGAAAAAATTGTAGCGCACATATAAATACTGATTAAAGTAATTCTCTTTTTGTATAAAACTGTGAACGTAATTCTCTTTATGTACGTTTGATGATTCTGTGTGTATCCTCCGTAAACATATTAAGACACGAACGAGAGGAAAGTCTTCAGCTTTGGGCTGACATGCGCTAAAATTACTATGAAATGTAAGTTTTATATTCATTTTAGTTAGGAAAACAACTAACGAGTTGAAACACACCGAACAACTGCTTATGACTTACAAATAGAAAGTCTAGTATTTTTACGAGTTTTTCTTTTTATGTGAATATTTTTCTCTGTATATTTCTTAAAATAATTTATAATTATCTTTTCATTAAAAATTGCTAAAACAAACAAAGTTGTATACAATTCATAGTAAAAAAGCTAAAATCATGAATTCAGATAACAATCATAACAAAAATATGACAGCAGAAGATTTAGTAGCGGAAGACAATACAGTGCGAAACATATTGATTGTCATAACCTATTTGATTATTATAATTGTTTCGTTGACTGGAAATATACTGGTTTGCCGAGTAGTTTTCAGTACGAAAAAAATGCGAACAACCACTAACATACTGATCGTTAGCCTAACGGTATCGGATATACTGACAACGCTGCTGAACATACCATTCAATTGTGCGCGAATACTGTTACAAAACTGGCCATTTTCCGAACTGCTGTGCATTATGTTTCCGCTAATACAAGTGGCGTGTGTGTACGTATCAACGCTAACAATGGCAGTAATCGGTATTCACCGCTACTATTCAGTCACTCGCAGCAGCTGTATTGATAGTCCGAGATATTTATCGACCACCAAATTATCTCTAATCATCGCCATTACATGGATATTGTCAATAATGTTAGCACTGCCGCACTCCATATTCAATCAAGTGGTGGAAGCGCCATATAATAATATAAACTCGATTAGATGCCGAGTAGTCTATCCAGACCTAGACATCAACTTCCAGTTATGGCTAACTATAGAAGCGATAATAAGTCAATACTTGATACCGCTTTCGTTGACTTGCTTTCTCTATATTAAGATAGCGATGATAATCTCAAAACAGGGACATATGGCTAATCACGCGTCAGACGAAGCGAATCGGCGATCGTGCGAAGCGAAGCGTAAGCGTATTGTAATGTTAATTTTAGTTGTGGCAACTTTCGCGATCTGTTGGCTACCGCTCAATTCCTATCACCTTCTGGTTGACTTTCATCTCGTACCGCATAACTATACTGTTTTCTTAATTGTGCACTCGTTCGCCATGTCCTCAGTCTGCTATAACCCATTTATCTACTGTTGGATGAACGAAAGTTTTCGTAAAGGTGCCACTAATTTACTCAAGTTTAATAGCATTCGATGCCGAAAGTCAGACACTCATATTTACGAACCTACTAATGGAGGCGGTTTTACCACCGATGACACGCAACGAGTAGTGCTAACTACTGCTGTTGAGCAGACATTTGTTTGATTTATACAAAATTGTTACAAAAAACTCGATTGTGTATTAATGTCATGATAATTACATATTTATGTTCTACTGAAAGCTGATTTTATTTTTTGCGCACATTTTTATCTAAGCTTATCGGAAAAAAGTAATGTTATTCCCGAATGACTTCATTAAATAGACATATCTCACGTTGTGTTTTCTTCGATAGTTACACATCAAACGAAAGAAAAAAAGAATAAAAAAGGTTTTACGCTTTCATTAGAATGAAGTTTAGTTTGTGATTATTAAGACTTTCATTGTTTTTCTTATTATCTTTCACTATCACGCGTCTTCGCACTCAATAACGATGGCTTTGGTAAGATTTTCACAATTTTGTAAAAGTTTTGTTTTATTTGTTTTTTGTTTGTAAGTGTAAGGTTAGTGTTGTATTAAATAGATTGTTTTCCCAATCTAATCCTAACCATAGATAGTTTTGAAACTACTCTTACTCTTGTTATAAGCCTTAAAATCTTTTTTTAATATATTAGAAAAATTTTAAACAAAACATTGTTTAAGTAAATATTTTACTCAAAATTTTCAAATATTCATTTGTTATGAGGAAACAAGACCGGAACATTTATAATAGAGCTCACATTCTTGTGTAATTTAAATCGTCAGCATTGTTAGCATCAAATAAAAAATTTTTAATCAGATTAACTTTATTGTATCGTGTCTAATCAGACTATTAAGTTATAAGTTATAAGTTATAACTTGCATGTTTTGAAATATTTAAATATGACGTAGAAATAACAGATTTCTTGTATTCAAAAAAAGTGCAAACATCCGGACAGACAAACATTGTCAAATCCATGAGCTCGCTTCCATCTATAGAAAGTGAGCGAAGAAACAATACAAAAGAAATTTAATTTTAAACGTTAGTTTATTGATACATTAAATTAAAAGAATTTATTTTTACTGTGGAAAATTTAGTTCAGACAGTGTTCACTGATGTATTCTAAATTGGTATTAATATTGTACTATTGTAAAAGAAACCTTTTGTATAGATATATATATCCTTTGGAAACGACAGTATGCAAATGCCGCATAGATATCTGAATCAATTCTATTTTGTCAGCAATGAGATACAAATTCACCGTAAAATTAAAATAGAAAACCTTTTATTTAAATACAAAATACGGTACAATAAAGTAAAGTCTTGCTCAATCTTTTGTGATCACGACTAAAAATCTATGTCGGAAGGCATTAAAGCAAAGTTTAACAAAGCATATTAAAGATTACTCGAACAACTTTTATTTTTTATAGTATTATTACTTGAAGAAAATTGAAACCAAATAATTGAATCGAGAGTTGAAGAGCGCTAAATAATGAATTTATATCTGCCAAAGGCTTGTTGTGATCGACAACAAAAAGACTGGAATAATTCAAAACTATTTAGAATATAATTCTTATATATTAAGAAATAAAAGTAACTTTTGTTTCCTAAAATGAGTTTTAGCTTAAATTATTAAGAGATTAATTTAACCACATCAAACTTTAATCATACAAATAGTAATCTTGAGATCACTTTAGGATTAAATATAGAGTAGAGATACCCAAAATATCAATAATTATTTACATAGAGGAATCTATTTAATAATTATTATTGATTTTAATTAAAGTAATCATAAATCAAATGTTACTGAAATCATTAGATTTTGAATAAATGTTAAATATTCATGCAAATTATATTTTTTTAGTAAAGCTGTAAACTCAAACTCAAGTTCTGATGCATATTTAATAAGTAAAAACTTTTAAACTCATCGTTGAATTCTGGAGTTTAATTAAAACTTTCCTCATAAGTAAATTTAGGACATTCGTTAGATTTATGCGCATAAATATTTTTTCGTTTTGCCTTAAGAATTAAAAGATTTCAAAAATCATTAACTTTTAGTATTAAAGAAATTGCAGACAATTTATTCGCTGTTGTATTAGCAAAAGAACATTTGTTTAACCACTAAAAAATAGTTTATTTTTTCAATTAACATTTAATTTACATAATTTATTTTTAAAGCTAAGGTTTATTATTGACAAAATCGGTTGAGTAAATGACATTCTTTCTTAATTTAACTTTCAATCTGCTTATTTAAACTTCTGTGTATAAATTTGATTCAATGTAAAAATTTCAAGTTTTCTTTTTTAATTTAACATTTTATACTCAAAAAGGTTTAATTATTCTTATTAAGTGAAAAAATTGGTTTATTTATAAAGTCGCTTTTACTTAGAAGACACATTCACATATATCACTAGTAAATCTCACTTTTTATAATTAAATTAATGAATACAAAATTTTGCGAGCATAGTTCTTGCTTTAATGTTTCTGGCGCACCTTGGAATCACACAGATGACAGACGGGCTGACAGCATCAAATCCATAAGCTCATAAAGTGGGCAAAAATATTGATTTTTAAAGTTTTCTCTTTTGTTTGTGTGAGTTTCAAATTGTTTAAATTTGTAAAACTTTGATAGAATTGAAGAAGAATTTTTTTATTGGCTCATTTTGAATAAAATCACATCCACACTCAAAAAATTTGACAGCTCTATATTCTTGGAAAGAGTGTACCTGAAAGAGCAGTGACCGAGACTAGATAAAAAAATATTTATTTCCAATTTATAATTGTTGAATATTGAATATGACATTCTAAATATTAGGTGAAGAATAGTTGAGAACATTTTTCAATTCTTAAAGAATATAATGTACAACCAGACATATGTGCATTTTATATGATTAAAATTTATAAATGACAATTGGGTATATAATACTATACTATAGATTCTTAAAGATTGGTCAAACTGATAACTTGTGAAATCTAAAAAGTTTAGAGTTTCAGTATTGTCATTGAACTTTACTATAATGTTTACTAATAATTTAGTTTGAGTTTTTTAGAAACAATTAAAATATACTTATGCTAATGTTGCGTACAAATTGCCAAACAAATTAGAACTGATACTCGAATTCTGATCCCTAATCAGGTTATTAAAGGTTCAAGGTTTTATTATACTGTATCTCATTAAAGATTGTGGTGTTATGTGGTGTGTGGGCACGTTGTTTAATCATTAATTTAAATAACTTTTACCTACTAATCATACATAATTAAATAAAGGGAAATGCGTTCATTGAAATGGCAGACGTTTTAGTGATTATTTGGTGATTGTTATGCCCGCTAATATATTATTTATGTTTTTAATCCAGAACTATAATTATTTAAAAAATAATCTTTAAAAAATGTTGCGAAATTTTAAAATTTCGAAAAAATATAGTATTATTAAATCTATCTAAAGATATACTTCAAAAAAGTGGTTTTCCTGTCTGTCAACTTTGTATCAAAAACATTTTTCGCGTAATATTCTTCAGCAAAAATATTTCATTCTTCATTTTAACATTTTTGAATCAATAATGCTATCTCTCCTAAGAGTTACTGCATATCATAGGCCTATAGGCCTACAGATTTTTTCATAAAAAATCAATTTTTCAAATATCCACAACATTTCGATTTTATTTTGAATACATTTACTAAATATATATTTAACTTATATAAAAGATTGTTAAATATTTACGAATATTTTTCTACTTGTTTATTACTTTTTCTTCTCTATAGGAACAAACAAGAAGATAAAGTCAAATCATTTCATCGCCTCATAAATAATTTAACTGAAAAAATCATGAATCTTCCATGAGTTATGTTCGGTGTAATTATTTTCGTGATATGTAATTTAAACTCTATAGATCCTTATTTTATTAGATATTATTCGTATCTAAACAACTAAAATATTATGTATGTATGCGAACAAAATTAATGAAATAAAAATTTTAAATTGTATTCATCATGAAATATGAATTGCCAAATGTTGTCAATGTTTATATTTCGGCAGGTTTACTATATCAATAAACGTAATTTAAAGGTAAATTTTATGATGATTTATTTTGATTCAAAGCGTTAAAAATCTATTTAAGTTGATATTTTTTTGTGAACTTTTCAAGATTTCCCTTTAATATGATAGTGTAAGAATTGTATTAGTAATGCAGAGTTTTAAAATAACTATTATTTGAAAACTGTGATTCTATTAGAATTAATGTTTTTAAATCAAGGATGTAAACTGTGATTCTATTAGAATTAATGTTTTTAAATCAAGGATGTAGAGTCCAAATGCACTCCTTTATCTTGATTGTTTTAACAAATTCAACAAAAAAATTTAATTATTAGAGGGATTTTAACCTAAGAATTTAAATTTAAAGTTCTTTAATTTCTCGGCACCTTTTATTTATCGAATTTTTATATTACCCAAACATTATCATTTTATTCTAGCTATTGAACATGAGTTATATAATATATTACTAACGATGGGTAGGTATAGTAAAGTACACCCATTTTGCTACTCGCAGATAAAAATATGACTTACATGTAATCATAGGAATTATGGCTTACATTAGCTCTGATATATAGTAGCGTATCAACAAGAATCTTTATATAAATATGCAGCATTCAACATCATATCCGTTTATTAGTACAAATGTCATGGAATCCTCTGAGTATGATTAAGTTACTGTTGCTGCTGCTGCTGCACACTTCGTCTACAGTATATACTGTATTATAGTATGAGCGCAAACTTACCATAACCAGTATAAATGCGGTTCACTCTCTAGAAAATTAATTTCGTTCCTCTAAATGATTTTTGTTTTTCAAAGATACCGTACTTCAT
>JAQIVF010002084.1:0-11891 GCA_034698365.1 Steganacarus magnus | reverse complement strand
GGTTGGGTTGGTTTGGGTTGGGTTGGGTTGGTTTGGGTAGGGTAGGGTAGGGTAGGGTACTCCAAAAATATATTCCAAAAATATTCCAAATATGATTTTCCAGATATTTAAAGTCAAAAATTAAAAAAAAAATTTTCTCGCCCGCCTGTAAGGCGGGCATCTACACTAGTATATATATAATAATAATAATAATATATATTTATATAATATAATAAAATATAATAATATATTATAATTTAATATGCAATATAATTATTACATTTTTGTCTAAATTTTAATTCAAACAATGAATGAGATGAGAATAAAAAATAAAATAATTTATCCTATTTTTAATTAAACGATTCTGTAACGAAACAAGGGCTTTCTAATTATTAAAGCTGAAATAACGGCGATCACATCAAATCAATTTATTTTAACTACAAAATAGCGCATCAAATATCTCAAAATTTTAATTATCGAATCTTTGATCTGAAAAATAACCCTGTATTCATTTGTCACGACTGGCAAACCGCTCAATTCTTGTTTTCTACATTAAATGTCTTTAATAATAGGTTTATTAAAAATATATAAATTTGTAATCATAACTCATACTGTAATCGCACTGTTTTTTATTATCATTTTTTATGGGTTTTATACATACTATTTTAAAAAACATGTTTTTTCAATTAAATATAATATTTAATTCAAAAGTGTAAGCCTCTTAATGTTTTGCAGCTTTATAATTTCCAAAAAGGCTTGTTTCAGACGTCAGTCGAGTCAACAATCGTTCTAGTACTTAGAGTGTATTAGTTTGAAATAAATTCAGACTTTTCGAATTATATGATGAAATTACGTTTATTAAGGAAAATGTTTGAAAGTTTAACGATAAATATACAATAAAACTCAGAATAGAGAGAGAAAAGTAAACGTTTGAGTCTTCATCATCGTCGAGAAATCAGTAAAAATGTGGTGGGCGAGTTTGTCTGCAATAGACATTGTATTACCGTTAAACGATAATACAGTATTCTGGAAAAAGCATAGACTAAAGATAATCTATACAACACACTTAGTTAATCAATAAGTGTTTAGCTCCAATGTATGCCTAATTGTAACAAAAATAAGCAAATGTTTATCGTAACCTTTATATCTATAATATTTATAATTAATCCTCACATTTCCTTATCCTCACTTTTATCCTAACCTTTATCCTCACATTTCCCCGTCTAAAAGCGTCTTTTATAAAAGTCTTTGTTAAAGCTCTAAAAGTTGATTACAAATGTTCTTACAACAGATCTCTAACAAATAAATGAATATATTGCAATAAAATTAACTTTTTTTTAATTAAATTTAATTACAATAAGGATTTTAGCACTGAGCGCCCTTTCGCGTGACGTGTTAACTCTTACAATTTTGCAGCACAAATCACAACACAGTCTCTTATGTGATCAATATATTTAACTGAAATTACATTAATTATTAAAATAATTTACTGTATAATTATAATTATTATTATAATGAGTGACGAGTGGACACGCGAGGGATTATAAGAGAGGTAAGTGTGAGATAACACGTGAATTTATATTTATATATTTACATACATGTTTAATTTGTATTTAAATTACACTTTTCAATTGTGACGCACTTCAAAAATAAATCGAGGAATGGCAGGAAGCGAGTTCTGCCATAAATATTAATCGTATTAACGCGAATATCACTTCTCGTTTTGGCTCGCAAACACTACCTTTGTTTGGCGCTAATACCCAACAGTAATAAAATTAAAATCGAGTTTTTGCCGAGGTTAGCACGACTTATTATCAGTGGGTGCCCTAACACTTTATAATTTAAGTAAATCTCTGTGAGACCTCCAATTTTTAATAAAATCAACTTTTTATTTATTTAATTACAATTAAATGCTTTGTGTCGCAAACACCACTATGATTTTAGCACTGATAGCCCTTTCGCGAGACACATGCCAACTCTTACAATATTACGATCACTATTACAGTTGATGATTTGATTTACCTGTATCTATTATTTAATTTTTTAATCTATAAATATAGATTTTTTGAATCGATAAAAATTAGATTCTTTATTTGTAACGCTACATTAATGCAATTAAAAAATAAGGTTTTATTCAGGCAATCGTGCATGTGTTATTTAAATATAAATATTAATATTAGTCTAATAAAAAATAATTAATAATAACATTTGCACGATTGCCTGAATAAAACCCTTATTTTTTAATCGCATTATTCTAGCGTTACTAATAAATAATGTAATTTTTTTCGTTTCGTAAAATGCATATTTTAAGGAATAAAAAATTATTTAAATGATAAGGTAAATCACACAATCGTGAGATTAGTAATACACTGTATCAAACTTGCACTGTGAGACCTATAAATTACAGATTAAAGTAAACTAAACTTTACTAAACCTATTATTGAAGATGTTTAATGTGGATTACCAGTATTGCGTGATAAAACTGTTGAGATATCTGAATTGATATGATCGCCGTCATGTCAGATTTAATAACCTTTGATTCAATTAATTAATTTTAATAGTTAGCAGGCCCTTGTGTTGTGACATCATTAGTAATATCATAGATAGTGTTAATTTAGTGGGTTTGTGTGTCAATTAATTTGTAAAATCAGCCAAATTTGGTATCCAATGATAATCCAAACGCTGATAATGACTATAATAGTCTTTATTTTATGATAATACATATCTTATTTTATATTTCTTCTTCATATATATTAATTTAATTATTATAATACAATTAAAAGAAATATTATATCTATTTTATTAAATTTAATAAAAAACAAGATCGAAACATCCATAAAATCTGACTTCGTATTATTATTTTTAGATATATGGATGTTATTTTATTCAGTATGACGTATTTACTGTTTTTCTAATTCACCTATCCTGTTCTAGACCGCATATTCCGTTTTCTCAACATGTTTTTATTGATATCAAAATAAACATCAGCATTTTAAATTCACCTACCCTGCTTTAAAATTAGCTACCTTAATGGTATAACACCAAGCCTATTTTAAAGATTGGAATATTCCGTTTTCCAGAATGGCATAATCCTTTTTAACAGAATGGCATTCTGTTTTCTAGAATGATATATTCCGTTTTATGTTAATATTTTTTCACTAAAAAAGCCTCATTCAATACCTGTCTACAAACACAAATAAAGACAGACTATCCCAATTCCATATATCTGAAAATTTTCTATCGAAGTCAAATAAAAATTTTAACATATATTTTTCTGTTATTTTGATTTCAATTTAATGATTTAAATTAATTTGTAAACATTTATTTTTAGATAATCATTATATATATAAATTTGACAGGGTTTTAAATTTAATTAAACAAGAAGTATATATAGAATGTAATTTGAAATCGAAATCATAAACTATTTTTCGTTAATCGTTCAAATGTGTATTTAAAATATTTATTTTTCTATTATTATGTCATATAAAATTATAAATATTAAATATTAGTCTAGACAGACCCGTATATTTTATTAAAAAACAAATAACTTTTAAAAGATAAATATAATTTATTGCAACTGATATTTTTCCTATTCAGAAATCTGCAATTGTTTCGAACGCAACTTTTTTTAGAATTGAAGTAAATTAAAGGAAATAATATAAACAAGAACGAAACATTAATAGAGAGCTCACTTTTGAGTAACTGTCTGTCTGTCTGTCTGTCCGACTTTGTGTCACCATATAACAAGAACTTAAAAATTAATTCTAAGATAACAAATTCTTTAAACTTATATAATGGATATTAAGTTTATTTATAAGAAAAAATTAACTTCAATTAATTAAGTATGTTTAAAAATGTTAATTAAGTATATATAAAGTTGTAATTGTTTGTCATGCTTTTGGTAATTGTCTTTGTGTTGTGAAAATAGTATAAGTGACACATGAGTACCGGGTATGTATACTGTATGACACTGTTACGTGAGAGCCCGCATGAGTTAGACATGACATTTAAAAATAAAAAATAATATTTAAATTAAAATAATTTTATTTTCTTTTGTTTAATTTTATGATTACATTAACTATTAAACTTCAAATGGCTTTTTGAATAATAAGTGCGATCACATCAGTATACTTTTCTTCAGCATAAATCACTGTTCTGTACTAAACGCGCAATGGTAACTCTTCTCGTTCAGCTATGAAACAACTCATTGCTTTGCATTCACTTTCCTTCATATCTTTTGCTGCAATGGCTTTATACGATCCTAGATATTCCGTAAATATTTTTATTTTCAAGCTATCACTATCGTCATATACATAATATTGCTTTTTATGTAATAAGTTTAAGATTCTAACTACATGATCAATATCTCACCACCGAACAGTTTGACGCATCAAGCAACTAGCTGACTGTTAGCGCACGCTTAGGTCATACCAAGGTGTTACTGTATTACAATTGTTTGTTGAGACACCTGTTACCAAGTTGGCAGACCCTTCCTCCAAAGCTTGCCAACGACAGCACAAACGCAACAACCAACCGCATGCTTAAGACATACGCAAGAGTCACTGTATATCAAGGGTTTGTTAACACTCATAAAAAACACGCGAGAAAATACATTTTTGCAACATTAATGACGTTTAATTAATTATAAAATTAGGTTTATGTCGATTATGAAACAATTATAAATTTTCGTAAAATATTTTCTATTTAAATGACATTTTTTATACTATCGGGTCTTAGCTTTAAAGTTGATTTAAATGTGTTATGCTTAATACATTTATGTTTACAGGTAAATGTATTATATGATATATAAAATAATAATTTAATATTTTACCTTTAAAATAATTATATTAAATAACTCGAAAAATATTGATGATTCATAAACAACTTATAATGAAAATATTTCTTAAATCAGAAGTCATAATGAAATTAAGTTTTAAAATTTAATTAAAAATTAAATAAATTAGTAAATTATGGATAACTTTTGTTTGAAACTCAAAACAAACGAAACTGTGAATTATTTCATTAATGAAACAAAAGATATAAAATTTATATCGCTTGAAGCAAATTCTCCGCCATATTTTATACATAATGTCACACATGTTTGCGGTTTATTTATAAAACTAATTGTATTGTTAGCACAAAAATATGGATATGGGTATGTGATTTAAATTCATTATAAAACACATTCATATAAGCATAGTTAAACAAGAGGAAGCTCTTATCGCCATAATTGACAACCCATTAGAAAATCTATAAAACCTTATCCCTTTATGAAAAGTCTAGTTTTGAAAAATTGTCGTTTAAATCCGTTGAGTTTTGACGCACACTTAGAATTTCAATCAGAAGTAAAATGGCTGACTAATCCCTAGAGGTTTGGTAATTACATAACAATGCATTTAATACAAAACAATTAACTGTTTTAAAAAGGTTATCGCGACAACAATTCACGGATTCGTTAAGTGAACCAAAAGCTATATCATTTGATATCTTATTGGCTACAGTTCCATATACATTATTGGAAAAGTTTAAAGTAACAATAATGACACAAACGACTGATATGTTAAGTGGTAACCATATATATTCATATAGGACACCAAATGAATGGCATGTTTTCAAATATTTCGGAAGTTTTGACTACAAAATATGGTTATTTATTGCGTTTTCGGTTATTATAATTTCAATTGTAATAGCAGTTATTGAGAAAACATTTGTAAGATTTCAGTCGAATAACTGGCAATATAGTACTATAAAATTGTCAGAACCATTTCCTCGTCAGGCATATCAGAGAGCAGTGAAATACTTGACTAAAAGAATAATACTAACAGTTTGGTTATTGTCATGCACTGTATTGTTGTCTGCATTTTCTGGTGTTTTGAGAGGATTTTTCATCAGAAATGTATCACCAGTTGTTATCAATTCTTTTGATGATCTCTTGCAAAGAACCGATATTAACATCATAGCTATGGAATTTGGTTCGTTTAACTTTTATGTTCAAAACAATAAGAATTATAGCAATGCATTTCGAGAAATAAGTAAACGCATCACAGGATTGAATCTCAGAGAATTTCGAAACTTCAAAAATCAAATATCAACTGATGTGAAACTTAAATCAGGAAAATACGTATTAGTAATAACTAAAGCATATATGGATGGCATGTTTTTCAATTCGAAATCAAGCATTGTATTGAAATGGAAGAAAGAACTGTATGTTTCGAAGACAGGAATCTTTAGTAACTATTATTCGATACCGATTTCCCATCAAAATATTCAATTTGCGATTAATACTACCAAATTGTAAGCAATAAGAAAATTTTCATTATTTATTAAAATCTATTTTATAAAATAATTTCTTCTCAGACTGAAAGCATTGTGTGAAACTGGAATTTATAATCATTGGTTGATCAGTTCAAAGACAAAGTTCAAAAACAATGAATATTTTGAACAAGAATATTCTGACATTTCGTTTATTGATTTAACTGTGATTAGATTTCAAGGCGTTTATTATTTATGGTTTATTGGATGTGTTGTTTCGATAGTATCAGTAATCATTGAATGTTATTTAATATTAGTTAAGAGATTTTTCAGAAATGTTTTGTTTTTATGTGTCAATTCATTTATATTTTGTTGAACTTTATTCTATTATTATTTAATATAACACTATCATTCATAAGTAGTGTTGTTTCAATCATTTTTAAGAGAAATTATAATGGAATTATAAATTGAATTAAAATTTCAATTTATCGTAATTTAATTTAATTTAAATTGAATTTTTTAATAATAATTTCATTGTAATTTAATTTAAATAGAAAAAGTGCAAATGTAACAACAAACAATTAATTAATTTAAATTAGTTTATTGAATTATCTGAATTAGACTTCAAGGCGTTCATTATTTATGGTTCATTGGATGTGGTGTTTCCATAGTATTAGTAATTATTGAATGTTATTTAATATTAGTGAAGAGATTTTTCCAGAGATTTTTCCAGAGATTTTTCCAGAGATTTTTGGTTTTAATCAGTCAATTCAATTATATTTTGTTGAACTTCATTCTACTATTGTTTGATATAACACTATTCATAAGTTATCTCTGGTAACGAAGCCATTAAGCATTTCTTATTCAATTCGTAAATTGTATGAATTAACACAATATTTTTGAAATTATTTGATTGTTTAGAATCGCTTTACTTCGATATTTATGCGAATGCACTCAATGTTTAAAAATTTATACGATAACTTACTTTTATGCAAAAATTAAAACATTTTTTACTTCTACCTTATATGGGTTTCATCTAACATTTAGAGTAGTATAATACATTTATTGTTGAATCTGAATTGTTTTAAGAAATTATTTTTGTAGTAGATTTTTGTTAAATTTTTTCTCAACTGTACATATGCCTAATATTACGAATTATTTAGACAAAAAATTTTCTTAATTGTAAAAATGCCTTCTATCTTGAAATTTTTGAAACAAAAAAGCCTCTTATCAAAAATCAACTGACTCACAGACAGAAGTCATATCCAATACCTCACTTTGATTTTATATTGAGAAAAATATTCATTATAAGTCGTAATTAGCATATCATGACTATACAGCACCCCGAACGACCAGACCCGCGAGCTAAGTCAGGAGAATGTAACTTCTATTGGATTTTTAGAGATTCAAATGATTTTTGTTGATCACAGAGAAAATAAATGATTAAATTTGAATTAACGACACAACTATTGAGACAAAAAGTTATCTTTGTTGAAGCGCACATCACTTTTATACAAGACGCAGTGCACTGAAATATTTATTTATTTTTTGTCATTTTTTATTAATTTTTATATTTTATAAGAAGGTAGTTAGAAATATAACAATTTGTTTACCTTCTGAAACAATTTATTTATTTTATAGGCAAAAGATTAAAATTTATTGATTTTTAAAACAAAGTATTATATTATGTTATTAAACTTAAACATCAATTGTATTAAGTAAACCCAATTATATTAATAAGCATATTTTAAGTAGAAATATATAATAATATTAAGTTAAATATAGATATGAAAACATTTATTATATTATTAGTAGAAACATTAATTTTTAAAATAAATGAGTTCATTTTGATTAATATATTTATATCTCTTCACGCAGCAACAAATATACTAGAGTCTGAAACATTTCTCTCAGGTCTATAGAAAATAGTGGTTTTTTATAATTTTTTGTTCAGAACTATATAAATTGATATTCGAAAAAAGAAATCTAAAACACATTAATCTATGGATTGTATCTCTTCATGATTAGATTTAAAATGTAATCAATTCTCACAATGTTTATTTTTTTAAGTGTTTAAAATATTGATTGCCATATTTCAAATAATATCTTAAAGGTTTGGCAGAATACTTGGCTTTACTCTTCGAATTGTTCCGAAAACGATCTTTCAATAAATTATTTGTAAGGTAATTCAAAGGGGTCGAATTAATGATATTTAACTGTTTCGGATTTAATATGATCTTTTAGTTCAAAATAATTTTATAGAAAAGCATTAGGAAACCCAAGGGTTTGCAATATTTTAATTAAATTAAAACCCAATAATAAATACATTTGAGAAAAACATGATACTTCATTTCTAATATTTGCCATATTGTTGTTGATAAATTAGTTACAAGCGATATATCAGCTTTCGTCGCAAAATGATACTTTTAAAGCTGTTTCATTTGAGATACTATTATTACTATTTACACTTTTAATAGCTATAACAAGAAATTGAATCAGACGATCAGTTTTAGGTGGATCACGCAAACTATACTCTTGAACAGACAATCCACTATTTTCTCGTCGAATGTCATCTAGTTCTCTAAATATTTGGTGTAGATGTCGACTGTTGAGGAACGTACTGTCCCACGACCTAAAATTATGTCAGAAAACAGAGTAAAAACTTTTTAGTGTATTTTTTTATGGTAGAACTTTATATTATGTGGTCACATACGAAACTTCATATCAACTAATACTTTGATATTTGGTGACTAGTATGTCAAATGAACGCAGCAGAAACATAGCGCAATCTCACTTTGCATTTAAGGTTACAAAAATTCCAACTGATTCAATTTTAGTTTGCATAGTTAACATTAACCCAAAGAGATTTTGTATAATATATATGTTAACCAAAGAATTTTTGTAAAAATTAAAAAATTAAAAAATAATTTTTATGTGGACTTTTATTGCGAAAGTTAAGCTTCAAACTTAGATATATAAAATTTATTTTTAATAAGGTCTTATAATTTTAAGTTGTGTTAAAGATTTTTGCAAATTTTATTTCACTTACTGGAAAACAAGACATTAGAAATCGCACACGCGTATAATGACAATAAAATGTTTCTCAAAAGCAGATCAATTCTGAAAGATACTCAGTTGACTACTCGTAATTTTAATAAAAACTATTAGAAAGTTTCGACAAAGCGTGTTATGATAAATATAATTGAAACTGTTTCAATTAATGCAATGGATAATAGAAAAATAAAAAAACTTACATAAATTTTTTATCCATTATTTTTGCGTACTATTTGGATTGTTTATGAAATACATACATGTGAACATGAAAAAACTTTAAAAATTATTTATAAGTAAAAGTAATATTAAAATTTTGGTTTTGAATAATAATAAGACATTTATGTTCGAAGTTCAACCAATGATATATATTTTGAACAGTGATTCTTACCAAGAAAGTAATCAATCTAGTATGGGTAACATTTTAAATGTTCTTTCCAATGGCTTATATTTTGAAATAAAATAATTTTAAAAAATTATTTATTTGAAATTTTTTTTTTAATTTGATGGAACATAACTTTTTTATTTGAAGAGTAAATCGAAAAGTAACCAATCTAGTATATGTACAAATTTTACATGGCTTTCATGTGGCATAATCAGAAAAGATTCTCTATGTCTGAGAATTTTTATAAATTAAAATTTTAAAAAATTAAATATTTTGTAATTTTTTTGAAAATTTTTTGTTTTAACAATATTTTAATTAATTATTTATTTATTAATTAGTTAAATATAAGAATTAAAATGTAACTGATTATTAAAAATGAAATACATTTAAAAAAATTATTTTATTTTATTTGTATTACGCACGCTTACGCACTGTTGTGTGAAATAACTTAATCACCCTTTTTCGCATGTGGCAAATAGCATTTTACTGTAGTGCGACAGTGACGAGCGTTACATTGTAGTGTATGAGCGGAACAACCTACCTGCCAAAACGTATCACGTCTACTCCATTATAATTTATTCACCCTTTTCTAGCCTCTGGTATAATAGCGTTACACTGTAGTGCATCATACTGTAATGCGTCAGTTGTACATCCCGGTCTTGAATCCGTGTTTCGTCTACTCTGAAATGTACATACGTATGGAGAAAGTCTAATTATGTCCATAATATAAGTCCATATCCACTACAGGTATATTTCATACTCAATGGATAGTCAGCGCCCTATAGGCATTCCCCTGGCCTGATATTTGACAATTAACAGCCAAAAGGCATAGGCTCATCCCATGCTCTTCTCTGATTGGCCCCGGTTATTCAAGTCACCATTCTACTGTAAATAAATTTTTAAATCTATACTATTAATATAATACTATTAATGATAGAACGTTTTTATTAACGCTTGTGTTTTTAACTTAAAATGCAATATCAAACTAACAAATTACAAACAAATGTAAATTTACTTAATGTTCGGTTTTCAGCACATGATATTTACTTCTTGGTTGTAAATTAAAACCATTTTCGGGATAAATTTACTATTCTTGCATTGCACGGGATTTTTCACAAATTCTTTCTAACGATTTACGATAAATTGCTGTTTCAAAGTTTTTACGCTTTTATATAGTACTTTTCACAGTACGTTATGTCCAGTATATTATTTCGTAGTAGTTATCTTATAGTATTAAAATATCAGTTCATCTCAGCATTCGACATATATATTATTTGCTCAATTGTCTTAAATATGAAATTTTCAAATCGTGAGCTCAGCTTCTGTTCGAAATCATTAAGCTTCGCTCAATGGCATCTTAATCTTTAATTACGAATTGAATCTTAAATCAACTCAGCTGTTTTTAAATGTTTTTTATTCAGCTCAGCTTTCAGAACAGCTGCAGCTATAAATTTAGAGCTGATGTCACACACTAATTATCTATGATATAATTCAATGCAAATGATTTTTATGCATACTGCAATTAAAATTTAAATATAGAAAAAAAAAACTCGACATCACAGAAATATAACATGAAAACTAGTTTGCAATGTACGTTATAACTAGTGATGGGCATCAGCTCTAAATTTAGCTGGAGCTGAGTATTTGACAATCTCTAGTTATAGCCATAAAATTTATAAGCTATCTTTCACGTCATATATATTATTTTTTATTGTCTTCTTCAACTTAACGACATTTCTTACGACGCAATTTATAGATGCGGTGTCTTATCGGTAGTAAGCGATAAAAAAATTATTTTAGTTATTTTTTCGTTTCTTCTCTCTCTATCAAATAAAACTGAGTTTGTGCTCAGTGCGTGTGCAATGACATTGATTTAATGTAATTTTTAATACAAATACATAAAGTTAGATTTATTTAAAAAGGAAATTAAAAAAGTTGTTATTTTAGCAGATAAATAATGAATAAAATCGGTGAGTTTTGTTTGAATTTAAAATTTTTATCTACATTTACTCGTAATATTTAAAATATTATTGAGTTTTTGAGATATTTTATAGCAATAATTAAATTTTGTCACAAATATTTCTTTATTTACTTTAAACAATAAATTTATTTGTTTACTTAGAGAATTTATTCAATCAAAATAATTTCGTAAAATGTTTACTTCAGCCAAACAAGTTTTATCTAATTTAGATTGAGTGAGTGAATGAGTGAGTGAATGAGTGAG
>JAQIVF010002083.1:0-11895 GCA_034698365.1 Steganacarus magnus | reverse complement strand
TTTCTGTATTTCACACATACGTAACATTAGTGACACGAGTTCACACATTTTTGATAACATATAATTATTACACAAATCTTTTGTAAACAAATTACTTTTAATTGCCATCACTTCAAATAAATTCCTTTTACAAAAATTATACTTTAAAAAATGAGTCAATAAGTTAGAGCACAGTTAATCTCAAACTTGAAAAATCAATAACTGATCATAAAAATGTTTTTAAAAAAGCAAAACAGAATTAATAAAATAATAGATTTCAAGTTATGTTAGATTACAGTAAATAAAATAAAATACTATTCAGTTATTAATTAAGTATATTTTAAAACAAAACCTACAGTTACAGTAGTGGTATGTGTATAAACCTGTACTTTCGTGAGCACATTCACCAACGACTAACTCGCTTTCATAGCACACAATATATCGCTGACATGGCTTTATTTTACGAAAATTCCATGCATATCGAAGGTCATTGATGTTTTAGCTGCTGGCGATTTTACAATACAAGTGAATAAATTTAAAAACTGATTGCTAGATGTCTGTTTGACTGGTGCCAGACTAAGTCCAATCATCAAATTAAAGATCCCTTTAAAAGTTTATGCGATTTAAAAATCGATCACTAATACAATAGTATAATTTAGTGGAAAATAAGTTTCACACATCGTTTTATTTAGATTATTAAACATAGTTATACAGAGAAAGGTGCATGCCTAGGGTTGACCCCCCAAGAAAATTGGGAAAAGTTGACGTGCCTCCCCTGAAAAATCGAGATTTAAAAAATTGACGGGTAAATCTAATGAGATTTCATCCCTTCAAGAATATTGAGAATCTATAATGTTGACCCCACCCTAGATATAAGCAGCGTACAGAAACTAGGGTATTACTGTAAGTTGATTTTTCAAAATATGATTAGTTTTTCAGTGACACTTTTTCACACATTTCTAACAGATAAATAATTACTACACGTTTCATTAAACACATCCATATTCAAACTGACAATTTAATTTAATTTGAAATATTTAAAACTTTTAGACAGTTTTTATTATTATGTATAATGTGTTTTAAGCTTTCGGCGAACACTATCGCCTTCATCAGAAAATTTTAATGACTAATTTTACTTTTGATTGGCAACACATATATTTATTAAAATAATAGACATGGTTATACGATGCTTAAAAATTTTAAAAAACAAGAATGCATTAACAAATTTGTATATTAATCATTATAGATATTATTTCAAATAACTATATAGTATTTATATAAAATAACGTTATAGCTTATTACATACAGTCTTATAAGCTTATAATTGGATTGATATATGGATTCATTAAAATTAAAGGTGTTCATGGTTTGGATTAACCATGGATTAAACCAATGGTTTTTCTTAATGGATTATTTTTTAATTTTTAACATATTATTTCCAAATACTATTAATTTGCTACGAAATATAGTTTAATGATTGAGATGACAGTTTGTCACGGATTAACGAGTAATGCAAACACACAAACACAAGCAACTGACAGATTTCTAATAAAACAACAACAATATTAAGAAGATTAACAAATCTCAATAAACATTTATTACGCGTCAAAATGCAATGACACTTAATGTTGGTTTACGTTACATATAATTGAAAATTTACAACGAATTTGTAAATAATTTATGGCAGAGTTTTGTTTACTTTCTGAAAGTGATTGTGAAGAGTTTCGACACAGTTTTCATTAGAGATGTTACATCAATATCAATATTTGTAAAATTAAACATTTCAACAAAATGTGAATTTTTATTTTTCGAAAATTAAAATAAGCTTAATTAATAGAAAAGCAAAATTTAAATCGTTCTTAATTAATGTTAATTAAATTTGAATTATAAAAGAAATGCCAGAAATACTAATGAAAGCTAAAATGTTTTATTGTGATCATTAAAAAGTGTGATCGCAAACGAGTAAACTGTGAAATACTTGATAATAGTCAGTCATTTTGTTGATTACATACAAAAAGCTATTGAAATTTTATATTAGTAAATAATTGTTTAATTTAGTGCGCAACAACCAAATGGTGTTGTTTGCAGTGAACTTTTAAATTACGGGTAGGTGTGTTTACAAACATTTTGCCACATTCCTCATAATCGCACTTAAATAGCATTTCACGTGTACAGGTAGTTCCACAAAATTTTGTACTGAGCAGCATTACAGGTAATGTTTATGTTTCACACAAAAGTTTGCGCGCATTTTAAGTCTACAGGTGCTAACAATAAACTGGACAGTGGTCTTTGTTTTAGTGTTTGCAATGTTTTTAGTGTAAACACGTGATAATGTAATTTTTAGGTAATATTAATTTTCAAAAATTTAAATTTCAAAAATTTAAATTTCAAAAATTTAAATATCAAAAATTTAAATTTCAAAAATTTAATTTTCAAAAAATTTAATTTTCAAAAATTTAATTTTCAAAAATTTAATTTTCAAATATTTAATTTTCAAAAATTTAATTTTCAAATATTTAATTTTCAAATATTTTCTAAAATTAGCGACGAGGCATGGTTCGATCTTTCAGGGAAAATTGTTACAAATAAAACCCGAGTTTGGAGTACCGAAAACCCCCACGAATACATTGAGTCGGGCTTACATCCACAAAAAATTGGAGTGTGGTGCGGTATTACCCGGAAAAAAATTTATGGTCCAATTTTTTTCCAAAAAACTATCAATTCTGTGGAATATTTAAAAATTTTAGATAAATTTATTCCACTATTAGACGAAAATTTAATTAATGAGGGGTATTTTCAACAAGACGGTGCCCCCGCCCACACCTCCCGAGTTACTGCTGCTTACTTAGAAAAGTATTTTGCAAATCGATTAATTTCTAAAAGTAATCGATTTTTAGAATCAGAAATTGATTGGCCCGCTAGATCTCCCGATTTAACCAGTCCCGACTTTTTTCTGTGGGGGTATCTAAAAAATAAAGTTTATTATCCCTTCCCGGAAGATATCGACTCATTAAAATTAAATATCGAAAAAGAAATTAAAAATATAAAAGAAGAAACGTTAATTAAAGTTTCTCAAAATATGATAAAACGCGCAAAATTATGTTTAGAAAATAATGGAAATCATTTCCAGCATTTTCTATAATTTTAAAACACTAATAAACAGTTTTGCATTTGTAGAAATTATAAGTTGCTTTCATTCATATATAATAAAAATAAGTTAACTGCAAAACTTCAGTACAAAATTTTGTGGAACTACCTGTATGTCTATAACGTATGTGTGAACTACAGTAGTGTTGTTTATTATTATTATTTATTATTATTATTTATTATTATCGATTATTATCTAGTATTAAATAAATGTCTTGAAAAGACTCAAGACACTTAGGAGAGAGATATTGCGACCTCTAAATATGGATTTAAAATTAATTTTAAATGATGTTCCAGGTTTTAAGCGCATCCTTTAAAACATTTTATATCCTGTCATTTTTATTATAAATACTCTTATTTTATTAAAGCACAGGATTGCAATGTAACTCAATTATTTGTTATTATCTAAAGTTTTAATAGTGTAATAAAATTATTTTAAGCATATTTTCGATGTAATTATTAAGTGCTTGTGTCAACGCGGAGAACGAATTCTTTACAATATTCACATTTAAATCGTTTATAACCGTAATGACGATTCTTGTGTTGATTTAGATTTAACTTAAAAGAAAATCTTTTATCGCGTCCATTATAATCACAAATAAACGGTTTTAATTTGCTGTGTGAGTGAATGTTAGACATACATGTGTGCGAAGGCATGTAGAGTGGAAAGCACTTGAAGAGTGTCTTGTATTTCAGGCGCTAGAGATTTTCGTCAAAATTATTGCAAATAGATTTAGAGCGCAAAATATAAGAACAAAGACACAATAAAAGATTATTTAAAATGTGATATTGTTTAAAATTGTGCTAAAATAGTGATAAAAATAGTCATAATAATGAGTGATAAAGAAAATAAGTGGGGAACAGGTTATTCTACAGGGTAGGGCTAAAAGATCGCCTCACTAAAAATAAAAAAAATAATAGATGTTGCCGCATGTCAAAAACAAACTTAGTTTTTATTATAAAAAATTCACTAAAACCACATTACAAGTACTTTTCAAATTGTTCGCCGTCTGCTATAATGCAATGTTTTAAACGCATTTTTTAAAACTTTACTTAACATTAAATTATCTTCAGATAATTTTCTACTTTCGTTAACAGTCAACCCTATTCTTGACATAACCCCATAGAAAGAAGTCCAAAGGGGTAAATTCGGTGATCTCGTCGGCCATTCTTTTGTTCCTCCGCGACCAATCCATTTTGAAAAATTTTAGTTAAGCCAAAGCATTACATCTTTGGAATAGTGTGCGGTAGCGCCATCTTGTTGAATCCAGGCGTCAGTAATGTTTCGCCACAGCTAATTTTGGCCACAATAATTTTTTTTAACATATTTAAATATGTTTTCCCGTTAAGTTTGAACTCAAAAAAGTATGGACCGATAATACATGTGCCATATATAGCGCTCCAAACCATAACGCAGGAATCATTCTGTTCTTTTAGATCCATTGGATAGTTTGGGTTAGTGTCACAATAATAGCGCATATTGTGTCTGTTAACACGTCCATTCAGATAAAAAAAAGCTTTATGTGAAAAGATAATGTTTTGCGTAAACAGTGAATCTTTTTCAATCTTTTATGTCGCCCATTCACAAAATTCCAGAAGACTATCTAAGTCGTCTTCATTAAGTTTGTGCTCTACTTTGCACACATAACCACGAAACAGATTTTCTTTTAATATCCTACCGATTGATTAACGACTAATATCGAACTCCGTTTCCAACTTATATTGAAATTTTATCGGACTCCTTAAAAAATTACCGAAATTCTGCTAAAAATATCAATAGTGTGGGTTAAAAGGGTAGAATTCAAGTTGAATTTGGATTATCAACTGTACCGTTTTCTTCGATTTTTCTAATAACTTTAGCTATTTTTATCTGATTTTTTTGTGTGAACTGCGGAAACTTGTTGATAAAATTCTTCCATAGCGTGAGTCGACATTCCGCGGTAAAATATTTTAACCCAATTTATTTTAGCGGAAAGTTGGTGTCGTTGCGTTGAAGCGCTTTTAATTGTGGTCATTTTTATCAAATTTAAATGAATATTAATAATAATAAACACAAAGAAAACGTTCTCTTAAATAGTTTTTGTTTGTGTAGTTTGATTTGTTTGAGTGAGGCCACCTCTTTGGGTATTTTATTTTTTTATTTAAAGTGAGGCGATTATTACGCCCTTCCCTGTATACCATTAAAAGTGAAATAAATTATAAAAAATCGTTACATTGTATTGTTAAATAGTAGTGAGAAATTAAAAAATGTTCAATAATTAAAGATATGACAAACATCAAACAATTAAGTCACAATCAATTTTTAAAATTCTTCGAAACAACTGTGACTCTCCTTAATAAACTCGAAAAAGAACTCCAAAATAAAAATTTCTGATTAGTTATTGATTTGGATAAAATAATATATGAATATAATGAATAAAAACTTTAACCAAACATACGTGATGTGTATCTCAAAACTAAAACAAACAGTTTACTATCTTTTAAAAACTGTGGTAAAAAACATTCTATAAAATCAAAAAAAAAACAAATGGAATACAACTACTGCAAAACTGAAAATGTTATTCGCTTTGAAATTATTAATAGATTAAGACATTTAAATTAAACGTTTAAAATATCAAATTTCGAAGAGACATTTAAAATAGATCACCAACTTCAACTTTTGTTTTTTTTTTCGCTGAAACTTTTTACATAAAAATTATGTATAAACCAAAATATTAAGGCCTCTTAACAAATTTAAAAAGTGTTTAATATACTCAATTGGTTAAATATTGCGGTATTCCATCATTTACGTGGGTTTTCTAAATGGTTTTATACCTAATTCTCTCAAAATTTTTACTAAAATTGAAATTAAGTGAAAAATTTGAGTTATGGTTACGAACACATTTACTGCCTAATGTTCCTCAAAATAGTGTTATTATTTACGATAACGCATCAATTCACACAAATTCACATAAATGATGGTTGCGTTGTAATTCGTTGCAAAGTGTGTCACACTTTATTGAACTTAACAAATTTAAAATAACTGTAAAAATAAATGGTTAATTCTGAAGGAAAATTTAAAAAAAAATATATTAACATTTATACCAAATAGAGAGCAGAGTTTTGCAATAATTTTGATTTGTTGCAAATAACTATCAACAAATATATATTATCTGTCGTTATATCATAAATTAAAATCTGTTACTTGTTATTAAATAAAAGAATGATTCAAAATAAATCGTTTAAATTATAACTTTTAAACTAAACGATCAACAATTGATAAACGTAAAAATTATAAACACGATCGCGCGATGTTTTTATGATATCATTTCAAGAATTTTTAACGTCTAAAATAATTAATTTAACATAAACTAATAAAGCAAAACTTTGTTTAAATAAACAGAAGCCTTGCTGTATAACGCGCTTAAGTTTTGCCATTTTATCATTACTGTTATAGTGATTGTAGAATATGAATGAATTCTTGATTTTCGATGTGTTTGCTTGCATTCCATAAATAATTGCGCATATAATTACAAACTCTGAAAGAAAAAAATAGAATTAATAAAGTTTCTTTTAAATAGTTTTAATGTAAATTTATATTCTATACATTTAGTTACATTGAAATTTTATAGTATCATTCAAAAGGTTTAATATAATGTATTATTGTTACATTATTGTAAGATTATCATATATTGTTACAGAATTTTTACAATAATTATTAGATAGTACTGTGCTATTATTACAATTAATATAAACTTAGTTTAAGGGAATGTCGTGAAAGTCGAATTTGTCTAACGACACCATCCAAAATGTTAACCATCAATTGATAAACTCTCTGCTGACAATCGATCTCTAAACTTTGTATACCATAATTTAATTAACATGAATCATTTTATTTTTATTTCTAAGTAAACTGCAAAATCTTTTTAAAACTCTTGGAAGTTTGATATTTGCTTCCTCTTTTGCCAACGGGTTAAAAAAGAAAACTATGAAAGAAAGAATAATTATTAAAAACAGCAATTAGCTTAATAAATATTTTCTTTATACTTTGTTTTATTTGGTTAATTTTTTCTATAATCACCAAATTACAATGTATGAATTCGCTTTTAGGTTTAAAAATATCGTTATAGGATACGACCATAAAGATGATTGGTTTATTTTCTTTGATTGCATTTACAGCAGCAAAGATCATTTTACAAATTCCCGTATAATATCTCCTCCCAACACCTAACTCTTTTCTTTTTTTCTTTATAATTGATCTGAAAGGTAAATCCAAGCCAAGAATTTCGTCCATTAAAATATAATTTGTTTTACAGATGATTTGATACAACTTTTATTTAAGTTCATTGCAAAATTAACCTTTTTTTTAAAACGGCCCTTTATTTTTAATGGAGTTTTAGACCTTAAAGAATTAACATTCTTTGATCGTGAAGCACAACATATCTTACTTTCTCCTTTATATCCCAACTTTGTCTTCATGATCCGTATTTCTATTTTGCTTTTTTCAGAACTTATATAGTTCACTCTGATGAATATATTTTGCATGCACTTCCGTATCTTCTTCTTTGGCATGACTCGTCCATCTTACACAATACCAATGCATCCATTTCGATTCTTCAACATTGAAATCTATTCGATGATCAGGTTTCCAAGTTCTAGTCTTATCTTGGCAATCCTCACAAATTCTAATCTCCTTTCTCGCAACAGGAATAGTTGGTGCAGCAATTGTTGAAGTATTAATTACTGGCGCAGTAATTATTTTATCTGATTGTTCAATTACTTGATTTTCACTTAATGTCTCGGTTTGATTTTGTCCTAACATTTCCTCTTCACTATTGCAGTTTTGAATTGTTTGAGATTGTGATTGACTTTGCTGTTCTTATTCTGTTGTTGTGATCAGTGATCCTTTATTTTGCTCAACTGCATTACGAATATCTTCTGCACTTATGCTCGAAGAAGATTGTGTTTCTGTATTTACCCTTTTACGTTTTTTTTTTTGAATTTTTTAGATTTTTTGAATTTTTAGCAATTTTAGAAGTTTTACCATTTTTTCATGCATATTTAAAAGACGCTTTGTGAATAAATAAAGATAAAAAAACTATTAAAATATAAAACAAAATAAAATAAATTATTTAATACAATACCTCAATTCTTATTTGATCAGCACCAAAATGAGTTGCAGGTATATTGACCTCATGCAAAATTTTTTTGTACATACTTGTTGCAACGATAATATGTACATTTTTGTTACCAAGAGAATCGAGACATTATTTGATCGACTTACCCAATACCAATGCAAATTCTATATTCCTGCGCTTTAGTAACTCTATTCACCGAACACACTACGTGTACCGAAAAATTTATATACCATTTGAGCTGTCTTGCTCTCCAACAAAATAAAAGCAAAAACTTAAGCAAAAAATATACATAGTAGTGTATGATAGAAATGACATGTGATTTGTGTGTTTTTAATCTTTATTCCACTTAATATTTAAATTACTTTTACTTCCTTTACAAAGGTAAATTTAACTTCTATATTAATCTTTAAATATAAAATTATTCATATCACTTATTGATTAATATTAATTTGAACATGCATGTCTTTTAGCATTAGCTTTAAAGTTAAAAAAATATTATCGCATGTTTTAAATTTTATTTAAAAAAGGGCTGATCATGGATTACCCGATTAATCCGTGTAGTTCAGCTAATCTTTCAACCAGCTTTGGCCCTAACACAGACTTAAAATTCACGTCTTGTGATTCGCAGTTTCCAATTGACAGATCTTTTGTTGATCTGTTTATTGAAATAGATTTTCTTCAGAGAAATTCGTGTGGTCTATCAATTGAAGATTACGAAAACCGTAATCCGACTTAAAACGATCCGTTGACTCATTATTTCATCAAACAATCAAAGACAGTTTGGACACCCGGAACATCCAGTCTGAGGCAACAGTATAGTATAGCTGTATGACAATGAAAGCGATTGATAAGGGGAGGAACCCGTAAGTATCCCACACATCCGTTTTTTGCTTCTTGCTAGCAGTGTAACATATCCAGATGCAAAAATTTCAATGCAAAAGGCTAGGCATAGGAATTTTCCATTGTAAAATATTGTCAATAACTATAGTGTATACATAGCAAAGAATACACATTCTTACTGAGTATAGCAATGGCTCCAGTAAAAAAATTAGCCAAATCTAGGGGGTCTGCCAGGTTGAGCCGGCCTTCGCGGAGGCAAAATACGCGGGGATCAGGGAGTGGAAAACCTGAGCACCCGACTAGCGGGGTCTCATATTGTGACCTGAGGGATAATTCCAGGCTCTGCTCCCCATCCCTAGTACAAATTAAAAAGATGAAAAAAGAAGATAGTGTAATGTATCTAATGACTCTCGAATATAATCCGGACGAATATACTTATAACTATCCTGCTTTCAATAATTATCATTCATTTAAAAAATAAGAGAAACATCTAATCACTTATGATAAATTCTGTGATAGATCTTCTAAAATTAAAAATTCAATGAATATTGTGAACAGTATTTTTAAAATTTTATGTTCACAATTTTTCAAATGTCAGCTCTTTGTAGTCTCCACAAATACTCTTCTGTTCCTGATGGATACTGGTTAGATGAAGATCAAGCAGCAACATTTTACTATTTCTTTAGCGATGAAGGGCCGGTTTGTTTTATTTTTTTGAAAGCAGTCTTAGCCGAAAAGCATAACGCAGAAGAATTAAGATCTACTATAGCTCATGAATGTCTCCATGCATACCTACATTGCCATGGTATTAAGGACAATTCTGATCATGGAGATAAATTCATGGAAAAATTACATGAAATCTCGGAATTCCTAGGATATGACTTTGTGATTACAAATGATGATGATAAGTTACCAGACACTTTTGTAACTCCTAGGATTTATTCGATAGAAAAACCCGAACGCTTAAATTCAAGAAAAAATCGTGTGAATAAAAATACAAGAAAAAAAGATTAATTTCCCTAAATATACACGATTCTTTTCTTAAATCATTTTTTTCTATTCAATAATGAGATTATTATTATAATTTATAAAAAGATGTGCTATTTTTAATGCTATTTTGGCAAATTTTTAGGCAATTAGTATTTTTATATATAAATAATTTTTGAAATAGCATAATGTATGGACAGATTTTTCAGATTTTTAATATGAATGCTAAACCGGGACATAACAATGAGACACTCTTTGACATGATTTTCAAAGGAGTTCCTTTTTAAACTACTTGTATTGTTATTTGAATTCATTGACGTTCAACTCACGATTTAAAGGGAATTTTCGAATAAAATAGCAAAGGTGTTGTGAGAAATGAATGTTAGTCTAAACTGAATGTTATGGTAAGTGAGGCACAACTGTTACATTACTAACATTTGACTAGTTGTCAGTCTAACACTGCCAGCCAGACATACATACATTGTGGAAATTAAGAAATTCAATGGCCATATTAATCTGATTTCGTTTCTTTTTATTTCTTGCTTTGTTTGAAATTGTTATTTTAATCAAGAATTGCATTTGAATGGCAAGAACTTTAAATGCAATGAATGTACAAAACGATTTAAGCAACGATCGCATCTAAAACGTCATCAATTTATTCATTTAAACATTAAACAATATAAATGTCAATTCAAAGAATGCGACAAAAGTTTCACTCGAAAAGAATGCTTATATTCTCATTGTGTCACACATCGCAAAGTGAAACCTTTTGTTTGTGATTATAAAGGATGCGAGAAAATATTCTGTCAAATCGGAAATCTAAAAACTCATATACATCGTCATTACGTTTATAAACGATTTAAATGTTCATATAATGATTGTGACATGAAGTTCGTGACATCGAGTGATATTACTTCACACATACGTTCAACACATACACGCAAAATGCGATTTAAATGCGATTACGATGAATGCGGCAAAATGTTTGCCACTTCCTCTCATTTAAGTCTTCACCGAAAGCGTCATATGTTGGCGGAAAGGTTTTTGAATAAATAAATCTGTTATGTTATAAATAACTTATAAATTATGAAATGATACGTTTGTGACATAAAGGTAAATGCTTTTTATTAAATGACTGTCATCATCAGCACATCGAATACACTCTCCAGATGTGCAGTTCTTCTCACTTAGAGTGTGTAATCCTTTGCCATAAATATGAGGTAATCTTTAAATTGATGAGTAGACTCTTGATTGCGGCAACAGTTTTATATACAGTGACATCTATACATCGCTATTAGTTCTTAAACCTTCAATGACCTTCGATGAGGAATCAAGCAAAATGTTTGTTAGTGCATATAAATTAAATATTCGCCGCCAACGCAGGCATTCTTAGTTTATCAATAAAATTTTTCAAAAATAATTAATTTTTCGTTCATTTTGTTCTCACTATGAAGTCATACCTAGAATATCGGGGAATTAAGATATCGTCAACACTAGACTGTTTAGTTCGCAAATTGCAATATTATTTTAGTTGAATAACAAAGCATTTAATTTTTATTTTGTAGTGTCATTTATGTTAATTATATGCGTACAAGTCGTGTATGTTAAGCATGTGTGGAACTTTTCGCGCGAATCACAATGAAATATTGTGACACACAATGACACGATTTTCAAAAGAATTCCTCATAAACGACTTGTATTGTCAATTCAATGACCTTCAACACACAATAACACACTGAATATTTGAATACAATGCAAGAAATGAATGAAGAAGAAAAGAAAAGAAAAGAAAAGAAAAGAAAAGAAAGAAAGAGAGAGAGAGAGA
>JAQIVF010002082.1:0-11898 GCA_034698365.1 Steganacarus magnus | reverse complement strand
CACACACAAAAACAAACACACCGACACACACACACACACACACACATTGGTTTAGTCACGACATCTTTTTAAAATGTGACAAAGACATACACACACAACGAATAATAGTTGTATAACACAAACTATTTTAATATTTTGATAATGTGTTGATTATACCGAGAGATGTGATGATCGCAAGAATTCTTTTTTTTTTCAATACACTGTCTAAAGTAATTTTTGCACGATTGTTACAACACACGATACGTGTATAAAATACTTTACTTTTGACAAAAATAAACTAAATAGTTATATATATTTATAAGTGAGTTAAAAAAATTTAATATTTCAAACACTAGAGACAAGAAATTTTTTTTAAAGAGCAAATTTTTTTGAGTTCTTTCTTTTGATGAAATTTTTAAATGCGGAAACATTTTTCATCAAATAAATAATATGTGTGTGTGTAGGTTTTTCTTTAAAAAAATAATATCGAAAGTGAATCGTCATCGTGACACGAATTGTCTTCGTGACACAATTCATCTCAAATTATGAATGCAAAAATAAATTAATAAACACAGAATCCCAAAAAAATATTTTACAGTTTTGGCATTTTTTTTATGGTGACTCAACTCATTTTTATCGTACATGTGTTTGCCTTTCTTTTGCTTTAAAACCACACTAATCATTCGACAAATTCATTATAATTACAGTATTGCAAAAAAGGTTTTTAAAAAATTTAGAGAACTAACGGTTTCGATACATAGTAATAAGAGAATGACACATTAAAACAGATAAAATATAAAGATTAAACAGATGGAAGAGATTAAACACAAAAAAGGGTTAAAAGAATGTTCATACAACAAAGCGTTCATAATTGTGTTTTCTATTTGTTTTGAATGATAAAATCCACGCACACATATTTTATAAGTAATTATAATTTTATAAATAACTAATAAACACAAGAAATACAAAATACCGGTAATCTGTAGTCCAATTTTGCGAGATTTAATAACGATGCATTCACCTTACGTTAGCAGTTCAACATAACTGGGGTGTTATGTATTATGCATTATTAGCACACAATACACTTAACTTATACAGTGTGCAGTTGCTGTGCAATTAAATTCTAAATATTAATTAAATATTTGATATATATATCTACCGTTAAATCAGTCTAACATTTTATTGAATAACTTATAAGGTATTTATGGATAGTTTAAAACTGGTTTCTCGATATAGTCTGTGACTTCTATTGGAAAATAATCATAAAACAAAACATTTCTATTGCAAATAACATTTCTAATTCTTACACAAAATTGTTAGAAGTCTGATGAGTGGAAATAAATTCTATAACAGTTAGATTGAATTTGAGCTCTCTTTAAACACCTATTTGTGTCCCAAATTAGCGAAACCGCTTCAATCAGCCTTCACGAGCCCAACAGTCATCTCAATTCATTTCTTAATTGTCACTCTCATGTAAAAACTTTCTCTAATTTTTTTAAATAGAATGAAATTGCATTAAAAAACCGGAAATAAATCCCGATTTTATGAATCATCAGTTATTTCTCATTTTATTGAGAAACTTTCTCTTAATAATGTGTGTTTAAAACGACGTTTTTGGTTCAAAATTCTAGTAGTAGTAACGTTAGCTCACCATCGCGTTTTCAAAGCGCGATGCGTTCATCGCATAATTCTGGCGCATGACCAATGCTATAGCCATCTTTTGAATAGAGAATGCATGAAATGTGTATTAGTTTTTTAATAGTTATATGAGGGACGCGAGAGAGCTGTTAGTCAACTCTCAAAGATTATCTCGCGTGTGTGCGCGCGCTGTGTCGTGAGTTTGTGGTGTTGTGTGTATGTGTGTGTTTGCTGCTGCAGTGCATGTGTTCGCACACAGATTTTGACAGTGCTGTTGTAGTGAACCAAGGGATAAACAACATCAGTGTATTATTGCGAAGACCAAAATATATATATACTGTACATGAAACACAACAGCCACTGAAACAAACTTTTCATCGTTTTTTTGATAAAAGCTGTGTTGTTGTTGTTGTTGTTTGTGTTTACCTTTTTTTATATATTTATATTATTTACATAAAGAAATAATAATTTTGTGATTCGTTGTCGTCTCTCTGTGTTTTACTTCCTATTTTTATATTCTTTGTTAAGTATTTATTTATCTCCGCTCACACCGTGTTATTTTTGGCAATTTGTTTGATTTATTATTATTTATAATTTGTGAAACAAAAAAGTTGTTGTTGTTCTGTTATTACATTTATTTAGTGTATTAAATCTAGTTTTTTTCATTAAAAAATTTTACCACACATTTATCACCGCAAGTTTAGGGATATATATATTTTGTTAAGTGTTTTGTGCGCTAAATTGGATTAATCTATAACAGATAATATAATTAGTAATATTTTAAAAGTGAGAGAAATTTCGTATTTTTAATTGTTATTACTTGTACGTAAACGAAACAGCGCAGAAAAATTAAGGAAAACCAAACACACAACAAAATGTAAATAACTATCCATTTATTATAAAGGTTTATCTTTATAGTTATTAAGCTATAGTTTTATTAAATACAAAAAAATTTATTCACTCACTTCTGATTGTATTTGTAATTTTTCAACTGTAGTCTTCACTTTTTTTCGTTACAATCTCCTTAATTTGCTCTCCAAAGAAAATTAGTTTAGTTCGTTTTTTGTTCATCAGTCACTTATTCATTTATTCATTCATTTTTACTTTTCATCTTTCTTATTAAATTTATGACAAAAGAGAATTTAAGTGTTTGTAGTAGTAGTAGTAGTAATAAATAATAAAACAACTCGTATTGGTTTATGGGTCAACGGGTTAACGTTCTTCCTCTCCCATCTCTAGCAACAACAACTACAACAAACTCTTTTTATTAGCTTTTAAGAATTATGCGATAATAATGTTTGATAATGCGATGTTCAGTTTTTTTAAACTCTGTTTGTTTCACCTCCTATTTGCACTGTTGTAACAATATTTATCATCATTTTTAAAAATATAATTCATCATTTTAATATATATATATATATCGATATTAGTGACCTGTTTTATTATTTTATTTCTGTGTGTGTGTGTGTGCAGTACAGTATGTGTGGATGCGATCATAAAATCTGATTACCACTAATGTTAGTTATCGGTGTATGGTTGATATTTTTATATCATCATCTAGTGGTGTCTGTTCCATCCTTCCTGCCATCCGTTCGTCCATAACGTTCTCTCACAACCAGTACTATATATATATTGTAAGGTCACTAAACTTGCGCGTTTTATTAATAGTGTAGTGTGTAAGATAACCAAAATTTGTTGAAAAATAATTTTGTTAAAAGTTAAAAAAAACTAAATATTTCTATAGACTTGGTGATTAATTCATATGAACGATGATGTGATGAGGTGATGCAATTTATTATGAAACTGAAACACGTTTAAATACTAATTACCTTTTAATTTAATATTCAAAACCTGAAAAACTTCGTCAGTCCTTCACTGCGAAAAACTAAACTAAACAACAATCGTTTGTTTAATTAATTCTTATTTAATACTCTTACTTAATGTTGATTGTTGTTTGTATGACGACGACAACCTTGATTTTACTCAAATGTAAAATTTTATTATCATTATTATTATTATTATTTCATGTGTGTGCGATTAAATATGCAATTTTCTTTTCAATAGATATTATTTATTTATTTTTTTTTACTCATTTTGCCATTATATTATTACTAACTATTATTACTTTTTTTTGTCTGCATAAGACCTCGTAAGTTATCTTCTTCTGCAACATAGTCGTAAAAACTGCATTATCCACTAATGATGAATTTTAGTGAAAATATATAAAAACTAAAATAAATGAATAATATCTCCTTTTTTGTATTTGTCGTACAATTATATATATGGTATTGTGTGTGCGAGCGAGCCGTTATCAAAGTAAAATTATATATGCATCATAATAATATTATTTTTAAACCATTTATATTTTATGTGTGTTCGTGTATAACTTTTTATTCTCTTTCTTTCTCGTCTATCGTGTCTCGCAGTGTTTTAAAGTTATAGTAGAAGCAGAAGCAATATAATTTTTTTTATATATAAAGAAAAAGTATAAAGAAAAGTTTAGTTACATCAGAGAGAATCAGTATTCGCTTGTTAGCGCGCACGCAGAGAGAGAGAGAGAGAGAGAGAGAGAGAGAGAGAGAGACTCACAAAGCTGTGGCCCTAAAGGTCGAAATAGTTTTCGAAACAGTCTCTCGATGATCACTTGAGCCTTCAGAGCGATAGAAAGAGAGAGAGAGAGAGAGAGGCAATAAAACTGGTTTTTCCACATATTATATATATATATATATATATTTTGTATCGTACACATACAAAACTTTTATATATAGTTTCTTATTTCATTTGGTCATTGCTTTTTTTACTTCTTTATTCATCAATGCCTTCAAGGTTTTTGGTACTGTATAGCTATTTTTTCTGGAAAATAATAATAATAAAACAAACACACAGTGATATTTGATATTTTTCTGGAAATTTTTCATAAAGTATTAAAAAATACTTCTTTGGTTGTGCGGTGTGTGTGTGTGTGTGTGTGTTGGTTAAAAAAATATTTTTTTAAAGAGTTGACAGAAAAAATATTTCAAAAAAAGAAAAGTAATTCATCAAAAATTATTATTAATATTAATGCGCCCAAAAAAACTCTAAACTATCAAATTATCTCGTGATTGATTATCGATTATTTATTTAAGAAATTTCTGGTATTTACTTTACTGGTGATTAGTTTGAGTGTCTTTATTATTATTACACGTATAAATGGGTAAGCGATTCGTTTCATTATAACTAACAGAAAGAGAAAGAGAAAGAGAGAGAAAAACTTTTAATCATTTGATTTTGGGAACGAACACAACACACTAATAATTAGTGTTTCTCTGTGTAATGTAATACTTCAGTGTCCTTTTGGTGGCATTTATTACAGTGTACAGCGCAAAACAAAAATGCATTTTATTAATGATAGCAATGGTGTCATTAGCGCTGCACACACACACACACACACACATACCAAAAACCTAATGCAGAAAACGCCCACTTTTTGCCATTTAATGTCTATTTTTTGTACTCTTTATTACTTTCACTTTTTCACTGTTTTTTCTTCTTCTAAACTGACATCGTTTTTTTATGCTAATACTCTAACTATATATATATATATTAATAATATATACATTAATGTCTTAAAATAGAAAAAGTTTTTCTTCTGCTGCTGCTGCTGCTGCCTCTCCTCTAGTTATGTCAAACACAATAATTTTTGATGCCGCATATATGCCACACGAAGAGACATTAACTATTAAAATATTAGCATAGAAACTGTGCATTAATAAAGCAATTTAAGACATTATGCTGCTGGAGCAGTATTGCGCATATAATAATGAATTTAATGCGTTGTTCTCTCTCTCTCTCTCTCTCTCTCTCTCTCTCTCTCTCTCTCTCTCTCTCTCTCTCTCTATCATAAGACGGGATAGAATTTGTGTGCTGCTTAATATCACTTCTTCTTCTATCAATGCAAGTGCTAATCAGTTAAAAAAAATCTATCTCCTTATATCAGTATCTGTATTATTATTGTTATTATATATCGTTACGACATAAAAACAGTTAGTGTACTGTATCGTAGTGTTTCGGAATGAGGTCAGCCATAATAACTTAATGATTTTTACAGTCATAATACTGTAAGTTACTCGTGATATTTTAATTTTTGGAGGCTATGGATGTGCTGCTGCTGCTGCTGTTGCTATCAAACAACAGTAATGAAATTCTTTTTTTATGATTTATTGATGCCATTATTTTATTTTTTTTATGATTAGAGAAAAAAAAATCTCTTTTTGCAATCTCTTTAAAAAAGCGCAGCAGCTGTTGTTTTCGCATGTTTTTTTCTCTTATTTTATATTTATTTTTAGTTATATTTTTTTTAGTTGCCGTCTTAAAACAAATGATGTCTTAATCCCTTAGTTTTGTGTGTGTGTGTTAAGTTTTTTTTTCTGTTGATTTGATTTAAGTCTTTCTTATATAAATGTTGAGCGAGATTTTTCCACTAAACCCAATCCTTTCACCACACATGCAATTATTGTCAATTATTCTACTGAAAAAAATAAAAGAATTAAGGATTATTATTTTTTGTGTTTGTTTGTTTGCTCAAAATATATAAATGTCAGTTACTTATGTTTTATTTGATGAAATTTTAATCGTAACTAATATTCGCATAATTACACCCTTTTTTTAAACTAATTTTAATTACCCATTTAATAAAAAAAAAACATATGAATATGAATTAAAATAAACAATAATTATAGTGTGTGATAGAAATATATCATAATCAGTCACCATTACATTCGCATAATATTCAAACACCACAAAATATAGAGGTGACCCGCATTTAATTAAATTGTTATTTTCACCAGAGCTATCATAATGTTTTTTTTTCACTGAGAAAATTATCACTCTATTTCATTCATTTGCATATATATATATATATATATATTCAGACAGTTATTTTGCATATATAAAAAAAGTGCTCTCAATTTCAAAATAGCCTCGAGTTCTATACAGCTTTGACTTTTTGTTGATTGGAATAGAAGATGCACTTACACTCACTGTGTGTCTGTGTGTGTGCATGTCTTCTTTATTAAATTATTCCACTGATGCTGCTTTGCGAGCGTACTGTGTTCTGTACAGTACTGTGCTGTGCTGTGTGTGTTGTTATCTGGTTTATTAAAAACTTTTTCCAGATATGATAATGGCTTTTTTGTTTTGTTATTCTCGTCGCCATATGAATGGTATTCGTTCATTGAAAATAAATGTAATTTATCGTCATATTTGTGGGCAAAATTCGTTCTCTCATTGAATGCATGCGACGCCTGGTCTGAATATAATATACACATTTATTTTGATGTCTGCATAAATACATAACTCTATCTCTCTCTCTCACTATCACATAACTGCATCGATAACTAACACATAACACTGTGCTCTAAAATCGTTTTCCTATGTTTGTATTAATATTCACTCAGATGTTAGTGTTTACTTAGCTTATACTCTTAAAGCTTAACTCTAATACACTTCACTCTATATTTGTCACATAACGACACACACACACACACACGCACATAAACCACACTCTTTCCCATACGATATATATATATATCGTGATCTTATCTCATTTACATACGAAATTTTCTCACATATCATACATAAAGAGAGTGTGAGTGCACATTGTCCTCTCTCACTCTCTCTAATGATCACATCACACACCACATGCAAGCACATCCACAGACACACACACACACAACAACAGTTGAAAAACTCTCATTTTCCCATTTTCAAGCCCCAAGATTAAGCATGTGATTTAAAAGATTATTTTGTTGATTATACAATTTTGCTTTAAATTAGCATTACCTACTCATTAAAATGTATGAAAATTTATGCATGAAATCATAAAAAAAAATCGCAAATTTACTAATACCTAACATAAAAGAGAGAAACCTGACACACATATTAGTTCATTAACGTATATATATAAATTTTAAAACAAAACTTTTCGTGAAGGATTAACGTTTCATAATTAAAAATCATTGTTCCGCTAATTTATTGATAAAAGAAAAGAAAAAAAGCAGCGTTATATAAATCTTTTTTCTGCTTTTTTATTGTGTGCATGAAAAACGGTGTGTCAGTCAGAATAACTAATCTTTTGATTACACGCGGAGCCAAAATAAAAATAGAGAAGAAGTTTTTCTTCTTCTCCGCTCTCATCTTTTATACGCCGTAACGTAACGATCCCTTTGGAGACCATCTTCACCGAACAATTTCCTTTTTATTTTCGTCTTTGTTTCGCTACGATCAAAATAAAAATAAAAGTCTTTTTTGCTTTTGCATAATATATACAATAGAGAATACAATGTGTATACTGGTTTTAATGCGTCACACATACATACACATACACATACTGTACACTCTCTGCGCTTTAATGCGTTGCCTCCAGATATGTTTAAATGATTTTCTTTTGTATTCTTCATTATCCTTATCCATACAATTACTGTATTACCTCTTCTTCTTCTTCTTCTTCTTTTCTTTACTCATTTTTCGCTTTCTATTATTTTTTTAGGATACGAAATATTTGTGTTATGCTAACCTGGTGTTGTTGTTTTAAAAATTAAACACAAAGCATTTGTTTTGCAGCATTTATGTTATGAATTCTTGTTTGTGCACCCAATTATTTACATTTGCTTTGTTTCTTGTTTTTCATTTGCTACGCATATACATATCTCCGATTTTATGTCAGTCAGTTATGTAAAATAATTACTGTCAGGTATTATTTTTTAACACTTGATAGATCTTTTTTTTGTTTTTGGAAAAATATGCAGATTAGAATTTTGTTGCATTGTTTTGTGTAAATTTTTCAAACAATTAATAGTATTAATCCAAAAAAATGAGTGTACAGTACGCTTGCAATTTATCGAATTTACTATTGATGTGTGGGAGAGAGAGTAGAACATCGGGTTTTATAATTGACACGGGAGTAATATGAATGAATGAAATCACAAACTAACTAATAATCTAATAGAAATATTTGTTAGGGTGAGGAAAGTTATTGACAGTGAAATAGAGGTCAAATTATTTTCTATCCCCTGAAAAGTATTTTTTTTACTTTATATTTAATTTTTGATTAAAAAATTTTTGTCTCGCGATCTGTCAGAAAGATATGCGTGTGTTTTTTGTGGCAATGATTTGTGTGAACACATATCAGAATGTGTGCAGTGATTTATGATTCTTTTTCTCTATCGAAATTCATTTATATATTAGTTAAAAAACGTGTGTAAAGCAACCATACTTATTATATATCGGTTTTGTTTAATTTTATTTTCATCTCTAAAATTTAGTCTAAATTTTATTTTTAAAAAAATTAAGTGCACATAAATTACAGAAGATTTATGTTTAAAAAAATTAATTGGTCATAAATACTATATTAATGAAAAGAGTAGTAATAAGGTATTTATTAAATATATCCATATTTTGGGTCACTGTCTTCAATTTTGTTTAATAATAATGAAATTTACTTACTTTTAAGAAAGTAAAAGATTTAATCACAATTAAATCGATAGCTTTCGAAACAGCTCTCTGTTTCATTTTCAATCGAATGATGATTGAACTGCTAAGTTACGCGTTATTATTTTACATTAAATTAGAGGATGCGATCACATATCGAAAATCATTACAATGAAATTTTAAACTTAAATACATTTTAAGAGCGCAGACAAAACATATTTTATAATACGAAATCACGTGTAAATTAAAAAACATAGATATTAAATTATGTACATTTCACTATAGCTATTAATTTTATCTCACTGTCCAAAAATTCGATTGAAAATGAAACAGAGCGCTGTTTCGAAAGCTATCGATTTAATTGTGATTAAATATTTTACTGTCTTAAAAGTAAGTAAATTTTATTATTAAATAAGGTATTTGTTTTCAATATGAAATTAACGTGTTCTTGTAAAAAAAATCAATCGTTATTACTAACCAGTAAAGAAGTTATTCTGGTTGTTTTATCAAAAAATTTTTTTTCAAAATTCCGATCATTACTGAAGTGTCTATTTTTAGTGTGAGAAACTAACTAATTAGAAAAACAACCTTTTTAGAAAACCTGTTTTTCTTAAAAACGAAAACGAAACCTCCTTATAATAATAATAATTATAATAATGCGTTTTCTTGCTTTTACTACTATTGCCAATAAAGTTGTTAACTTTGTCAACCCTTTTAGTTCTATCTAATAATCTCTCATTATTATTATTTTGCTTGAATCACTAATTTGTTATTTACTTCACTGGCGCTTTTAATGCATTTAATGTTTTTATCCTTTAAATAACTCTACTATCATTCGATTCCAGCTTATTCTGTCGAAGAGATTTGCTATACAAACTTATAAACAACAACTTTGTTTAAAAACTTTCTTTCTCTCAGAAAATTTAGAATTTGGAAAAAAAACAAAGTTTTATAATAATTATTCATGAAAATATTTTGTTAGAAGAGTTTTTCTCTTTTTAGCTCACTTTTTATTTAAAAAAAGTAGAGCTTATTTTTTGGATATATTTAATAGCCTTAAACCATCATCTCTCATATGAAATTCGAGCGCTCGTCTTTGTCTTTGGGGTAAAAACCAATGGATTATAATTATAATGCATTTTTGTGTGTGCACTGCAGCACACATTAATAATATCTTTTATGCAACATAAGGTATAACATAAGAGGATAAAACTCTGTATTTTTTTATAAAGGTTTTATTTAACATTTTTTGTCTTTTTTTTGTTTAGTTTGTAAAACTTATCCATAAATAATGAGACAACAGAGTATTAATTAAATGAGGAAAATTAAACTGTATCTTCCATTATTATATTGCATATTTAAAAATTTCTAGTAGTAATATATATTATAAAAATTTCAATAATTCTTATTCTCAGACGCAAAAGTCGAAATGCGAATATTTTTCGCTTCGTTTTTACCCTTAAGATGTAAAATAACTATAGCTGACAAAATGATGCGAGACTTTCGTTTTATTCGCTGCAGTCGTCGTCGTTGTCGTCGTCGTCTTATTTGATGAATAATTTTATTGATCGGAGAATGATTGTATGCGCTAATAGAGCGCTCTTCAACACCACCACCACTCACTCACTCGAACCCTATGTCAATATTTATTTACTATTTATTAATACATGCTATTCTTTGGTAATACTATCGTCTGCTGTCTCACTGTGGTTGACAACAACAGTCTTAATAAGTTATTTTGCTGGATTTTCATCTTTCTTTTACAGATTGTTTTGTATGTTTTAAAAAAATTTTGGACCACAAATATCTTCTAAATTCAATAATCAGAGTTTTTAGTGTGAAATGATTTTATATAAAGTAAGATTCAGTTATAATAGTAGGCAATAATTTTTATTTGCTGGCAATCTGTTATTTTTATTGATTTATAAGTTAGAAATTTGTGTTGTTTGTTGTTGGCAACAAACAGGTGCAAACCAGTAATGTGTTAATTGAATGACGAGTAGAGAATAATTGTGATTCATTGAAGTGTTAATGATGTGTTGCGTTGCAATTTGGACTCGCATTGAGTGCTGCAGCACATCGCAAACGCATCACAGTTTCAATGCAATCATCACTCTCATTGCAGTTTGAATGAAGAGAGAATTTCAGTTTTGATCATCACTAGTAACAACAATAATAATGCATTGGCAATAAAACCCAAAATCTTCTTCTCACTCCAAATGGATTATATATATCTGAAGCGCGCATCGCATTCATCGGGTGACACACCATCCCTCTGTCCATCGTTCAAAATGGATTATATGTGTGCTCTTGTGTGCCACTCTCTTATCACTACTACTACTAACTTAATGCAATACATTTGACACACCGTAATGTGTGTCTAATCGAAAGCCAACTTTTGCTGTGCCACGCAATCAAATCACACCAAACCAAACAGTTTTCCATTAACGGCAATGCGACAATACAATGTCTAATAGTATTGACCGACCGAATACTCAACGTCTAAAGGATTAAAAAGTTTTATATCAGTATATAAACTATTTTCGCTTCAGTGCTTTTAAATTAGTTGGTGTATCAGTGCTTTGCTGTTGTTGTGTGCAGAGTTTACCACTACTGGATGTAAACTTCAGTTTTCAGAGAGTAGTAGTAGTGATTTCTGTTAACCGCTTTATTCATTCATATGATTATTTAATTGTTACATTCAGTGATGCACAACGCTCGAGCGGATGGCGCTCGATGCCGAGCGCGAGCGCTGAGCGTAGATTTTTTGCCAAGCGTGAGCGTGAGCGCCGAGCGTCATACAACGAGCGTGAG
>JAQIVF010002081.1:0-11899 GCA_034698365.1 Steganacarus magnus | reverse complement strand
GTTTAAAAAATATCCTTTTATATCCGATAGGTTTGGTACATTTTAGAGCAAAATTATATAAAAATTTAACTAAACTCTATCTTATAATTTATTTTTTGCATTAATTGGTTGTTTTATGAAACTTTTTTTCTAACTATTTTCCTAACGATTTGGGCGTTTTTTTCTAACTATTAATTAACGATTTTGAACACTTTTTTCTAACGATTTTCATAACCCTATTAATAACTTATGTATGGTTACTTCAAATGACATTTAAACTAAAATCTTAGATATAAAGTATATAAATTAAATGTAACATTTATCTTAATACTTTAAAGCATAAAATATTCTTATTTTGATTATAAAATCTTATAATAAATATCTAGAAAAATGTTAAACGATTCTGATTTAATAAAGAAATCGAAAAAAAGTAAGATAAAAAATGTCAATAATTATTTAAATGTTAATATATAATATATTTGTAAAGCATGTGAGAAGATATCGGAAAATATGTATATAATAGCAAACGAACCATCACTTGCTTGCTATCGACTGCAAGAACACGTGCATAAATCTGGACCATTGCTTATCGACAAAATGGTAAATAACTTTCAGTATTTATTGAATCTAATAAAAACATGAGTATTTGTGTTATCAGTAAATCTAAATGAAAACATTTAATGACCTCAATATTTAAGTATACTTATGTGAAAATGTCTATTTGATGTTAACATATCTGAACGTATAATTAATCAATTCATTTGATTTACTATTTGAATCAGAATGAAATGAAACGCATTCAAAAAAATCTTCAGGGAAATGCGTATGACTTGGAGTACTCGATTAACGCATTGAAAGCGATGAATGGAACAGAAAAACATTTTCAAAATACTCGGGAATTGCTTAAAAATGCGTTGTTTTTTAAGCAACAGCTCAATTATGAGGAAAACGTGCGAATGAGAGTTGCGGTCAATGCTCAACAGACCAGTAATACTGTGTCGTCAAACGCTTCCGCAACGAGTAAACGAGGTTTTCAACGATTTTCCGGTTCGTTCGATCTGCCGTCATCTTTCATTCCCGCATCGATTGCCAGCGTATCCGCGAGTGCCAGCGCTGACTTGAAGGATCTTAAATCGGTTTTATCGCAGTTTGCCAGCGGAGCTCATTCTGTCAGCAAAAGAAATCGAACGCATTCTTTATCGCAATCTTCAACAAAACGCCACTCAGAACCGCCGCAAATATCTGAAGTGGACGCGGAAATAAAGGAGGAATAATGTGAAATGCATCGTCTCTTAAATTATAATCGATTTTACTATACATAGCATTACGAACACACACTTATAGAGAAAATTTTTGATAAAATTTTGAAATTTTAAAGATATAATAAATATTACAATTTTCTTTATCATACTATGATCACAATGGTATATAACCGCCATTCCCTTAAAGACCAAAAAAGGAATTTCTATTAGATTGTAATGGCATTGCCATAAGAATATTAAGAATATACGTTTGATAACTTATAAGCTTACAAACAAAAAACAGAATCTACTGTTTGAGAAAGTATCACATAAATTTCTCTGTTTCCGAAAAAGAGAGAAAAATTTTAAACTATAATTCACATCATTATTAAATTTTTGTAATATACAGTATTTCAATTTCATTTACAAAAATTAAATTTTATTTAAGTAGTTTTTTAATAAATAAATTAAAAATCATGATTATAATGACCAACAACACAATTACTGCTAATAATTACTTTAAATCGTGTTTTTAGCTAATATTTAATTGATCGCAACTGAATTAACAAAATTTTTTATCATATTTTCACAGTTTTAATCATATTATATTAAATTGTAAAATAGTTTCAACTTATAAAATCAAATTAAGAAATACAATCAAGTCATAAAAAATAACAATTAACAGTTTGTTTAACATAAATTCTAACTAAAAGTTTGTGACTAAAGTGATATATCTATACTAATCTGCATGTAGTTCTTCGAACGAAGAGCTGGTACTGCTTCGTTTGCTGCCTTTTGAGCCGCCATTTGATTCTTCATTATACTCTGTTTTAGCTTCGGTTGACTGGGTTTGCGTCAATTGTTCCAATTCATCGACACTGCCATCATCACTATCTTCAGTATCGTCTTCGCCGTACAAATGATAAAATTGGTCTTGTTTTGCGAGAGGAAACATAAAATGTATTTGATTTGGTGAATAGATTTCTATGCCTGGATGTGCACACAAATTGTGTTCCTATCAATAAATATTCAACTTTTAACAAACAATTTACTGAATGAGAAACATTTACATTAATATATGATTTAATAACGGGATAAACTCTTCGAATGGCGATCACTACGGAAATGATTCCTTTAAATGGAAAGGAGGAATACACCACATGATCCACGTGTGGAAGTTGACCATCAAGAAAGCCCTTATTAAATAACAATTGTTTATCGCTCTCCGATTGGGCAGTGTTTTCGTTAAGAAGTGCGCCGACAATGTAACGACACTTATCGTTATTATCGCAATTGTTTGGGTCGTCATAATAGATGCCGAAAGTATTCAAATGCGGAACTATTGAACACACTTCGGTGAAGAGCGCGCTCGCGTCCGCATATCTTCCACGCGCCTTCTTGTACGCCACAAATCTGTGACCAAAAGCGAATGGCGGCGAACCTGCGCTCACTTCGATGTCTTCGAATAAACCATAATAATTAAGCGCAAACAGAAAAGTTAGTGCCAATAACGACAATACAATTAGAATCGATAATTCTATTAACATTTTTTATTTAATTAAATAATAAAAGATGGTATCATATGTGCAGTGATATTATATATGCGTTTTACAGATAGTAATAGATATTAATGTTGTGGTTTAGTCATAATATATTACTATTTATTATATTAGTGTTGAAGCATTAATCTTATTGTGTTTGTATTTTGATATTTTGATTAGTAATATTAATAACTTATTATTACTTAAACTCCATACAGTTATCGTTTTGAACGTTCGCTTTTCAGTGAAAATATCAAGAGTTGACTCACTCCTCAGTTTACTATACTATTTATAGCTCTATCTCTGAGATGTTATTTGTATTATTAAATATTACTTTTGTTTGTTTAAATCACTTACAATATTTCAAATTTTTAAGTTTTGAACTTTAGAAAGTTAAGCTACTTTTAGCTCATATGTACTGTATTTCACTTTTTGACATTTTTTGTAATTACGTCTGTTTGTATTCATTATTATTTGATATTTGTTTGCTATACCAGCAAAATTAATTCGTTAATTTTATAATAAAAGAATTTAATTTTTACCTTATATAGTAATAAATTACAACGTAAAAAGTTACAGAAATAAAACTTCTTTTAAAAGTTTATATCATATAATAGTATGCCATATTAATGGACACAATGGTAAAAAACTTTGTGATAAACTCTAAATAAATTTAAACTCATTAAATATACCTATAACCACACGTCAAGCGATGATAAGTTGAGAACAAATGAAACTTTAAATTAAATTTATAGTCTATAGAGACTATTAAGTCATTTCTTATACAATAATTTATTATATATTTAATCTATTGTTTTGAAAAAAAATTATGTACGCGATAAATATAATTTTATTGCTAGCAAATAATTCAATCCTTCCTTGACCTTAGTTCTAGTAAAAATTTACTAATCTTAGTTTTAGTAAAAATTGAGATCATTGTGACCAATAAAAAGTCTTTTGTTATATGACCAGACCTCGGATATTTGAGAAAAAAATCACAAAATTTGGTTTTTATTTGGGAACAAAAAAGTCGATTTTTGGTTGTTACATAAACATTTAGTTTTCCATTGATAAATTCAAATTTATAGCAAACAGCTATTCTTCGAAGGATCGTCTGCTCCGAATTTCTTGGAAGGAGAGTCAAAAACCATCTGATTTAAGAGAAATTTTTTTAATATTTGACGAAATATTATAGGGGTCCCAAAAACTCGTCGGATTTAATCGACAATTTTTCATGATTTCTCTTTGCCAAATTTGGGGTTTATGGAGATATTTGGGAATTTCCCAAATATCCGGGGTCTGATGATGACATTAAAAATTTACGGTCCTTTCTTAATTAATAAACGAGAGATTTTATTGAATTAAATTAAATTATATCGATGGTAAAATTTATAAATTATTTAATTTACTTGTAACATAAAAATGAGTTATTACATGTAAATAAAACTATCAAAGTTAATGATAACATAAACTACCGTAGTCTCAATTCAGCACACCTTTCTTAATAAAAATTTAGAAAATACATTTTTACATTTAACATTTTACACGATCGATTAACTAATTTAGATCATTTTCATAATTAAAATATATATATATATATACCTATACGGTAATAAAGTTTTATTAAATAATATTCGATTGAGAAAATTAGCACAAAAATACCAACAAAAAAAACAGTTAATATAGATAATTGAATTTATCTGAGTAATACTATTAAGACATGATTTGTTAGCTTATTGTACGTATACAGTAGTGCACACGTTAGAGACTAAATTAAAAACTAAATTAATCTAATAATAATTAGGCACTCCATTACCATATCTTTATTTTTTTATTCAATCTAATTCTTTCTTAATGGTTATCAAGATTTTTATAAATTAATAATTTTACTAAAAATTAAGAAAAAATTTCACGTGTGTTTGTCCATTAAAAAAATGGTTTGACATTTTGATGACACTTGTGTTTTGGATTATTAGTGTTAGTTATTCAAAAATAATTACTAATTTGCATCAAATTTGCTTCTAATTTAGTCAATATATAACTTATCTTTTATATCTAAAGTTGAGAATAGCTTTACATATTAGAATAAGTTTGATTAACATAATAGAGAACAAAGAAAAACTTCCACAAAAATAAAGATATTTGATGTAATGATTGCAATAAATAAATTGCTCTCAAGAGTAATTGCTTTGCAAAAAAAGCAATGAATTTTTCTTAATACAAATAAAAGGATAAAAAATCTTACATATCAAGTGTTTTAAGTTTGTGTTTCTGAATAAGTTATCTATGCTTTTTAGCTTATATAATAAATACATTAATGTTTTAAGCTAATAATTAACAAAAATAATCAATTAATAATTAAACTTAAAGCTTTCTCTAAATTAGGGCGCAATTTATATTACGATGAAGTATTAGTTTTTGAAATGAAAATTGTAAAGAAGAGTTGTTTGTAATAATTATCGAATATAATAATAGACAATAGAAAAACAAAACAACAATTTTTAAGTTAATATAATAATAATAATAATATTAATAATATGCTCAAATGTCTAAAATTTTTTCTTCTTTTTTTTGTTATTTCTAAGAACTAATTAACGTTTTGCTCGTGGCTTTGAGTCTCTGGAGATTTCATGACATCTGGCAATTCGGGAGGTGTTGATAACGGCGTGATGTCCAACGACTCAAACTTTCCCAAATCTGAATATCAAATTATCAATAGTATAATCGAAATGCGCATTAAAACATTAAAGTGTGAATGCATACCGATATCTCTAAATACGAGCCCAATAGTTGCAGGTGACTGCGCTTTGGCTGTGGCGGGGTTTAGATTATAATCGGTCAGCGTTTTTCTGTCGTCCATAATCTCGTCCTCTTTGTAAAGCCTTTGATTTTCGGTGGAAATTTTCGCGATGCCGGCAATCATTCGCTTCAAGTCTAACACTGATGTCGTCTCTTTTGCGTCCAAAAATATTGTCGTCTTTTTGCGACGAATCATCAAAAATACATCCTTTTGTTTAATAAAAATGGTAAATTTACTCGTATTTCGTAAAATAAAGCAGATATTATAACTAAGATCTATAGTTATTTAAATAACAATTAATAGATGCTCTAACGATAAACAAAACAAAACAATAAACATCATATGATACATGTATTTCTATATAAATAGCTATTATTATAGTAATGATTTGCACAAATCAATGGTATGATCATAACTGATTGCTTACCATAACTGAATGCTATGCTATTTAATATGGATTATATAAATAATATCACTATTGTGTTAATAGTTGTTCGTACAACAAATAGTTCTGTGTTTGAGTGTCATGAGTGTGGTTAACACTTATTGCCCACTAATGCCCGCTTTAGTGATCGCAACAAAAACTAAATGAGTAACCATAGCAATGCCTCTCAGTATGTGTGCGCCAAATATGAATGCAATTCACATTGATATTAATATTAAAGTTTTACAATTTTTTAGTGATTGTTCATTTTATCAGTCATTTATAGTAGTGCTGTGAAAAATTATAATTTACTAAATTTTGTGTTGAAAATCAAAATACAATTAAAATTGAAATAATTGAAGATAATGAAAGAGTTTAAAACTAATTTAACTTACATTTATGCACACAATTTAATTTATCGATATTATTGAATACAAATTTTTAATTTCGCTTATTAATAGAAAATTATTAGAGTTTGTCAAATTGAGCACAAATTTATTAGAACCTAAAATAATAAATATAATGTGAACCAATCATTGCTGAAACATTGATCTTAAGAAATTCGATGAAAATCCTGTTTTTTGTGTTAACTTAACTTTTATTACTGAATTTATCGAAACAGAGTATTTAAAGATAAAAACAATGAGCTATGATATATGATATATGATATATGTTGAAATTAAAGGAAATAATGGTTTGGTTTATAATGGCTAACCAATGTTTTAAACCGTTAATTTGTGGATTGCATTGGTTTATAATTTATAATAAAGGTTTGAATTGGTTTGGTTAAACTATCGCAAAGATAAACCACATTCAAACCAATAAACAATTAAACAAAATTATTTAAAATTCTATTGCACTTTAGTCTATTGTCTATGCAATACTTGAAGGGTTTAGACTAAAATACTGTATTAGTGTGATCGCTTGATCTAACTTAAAAGTTTTAATAATGAATTTTTAAAATATTTAATAAATTTCTAAAAAAATAAGTAGTTTTTGTAAAATTAATGTAAATTTATGTATGCAAAATTATTATGGACTATTTTTATATGAATTAACATTTAATATACTATTTTTGACAAATTTATAAATACTGTAATGGTTATTGTTTTGTTTTGTCTGACTTGAATTCTATAAATGTTTTAACATTTGGTTCAGATTGGTTTTGTATTATTGCGTAAATTTATGGTTTGGTTTGAGAATAGTCAAACCAATAGCACTTTTAGTTCAAATTTTCATTTTACGTGAGTTTGTGTCCCTAGACTTCCATGTAAAGAAGTTGGCAGCGTTTTGAAATAATATAATTTATAATTATTTGATAAAATATTAATACATTGTTTCCCTTAATCACACCGACGCCATAATGCTGGCCCTCATATATTTTTAGCTGCGCCACCAGTCATCAAAAACAAACCAAACAAGTCTTTACAGACAAAGATGACGATTGCGTTCGAGAAGTAGAAGGTTTGAAAACGGAACGGGAATTTTACGAGTGCGGTATTTACTCAACTGTAGTTTATCGGTAATATTGCATCCTACAGTGATTAAAATGCGAACCGAGCCGCCTTATAACAGTCCCATCTTAGGAAAACGAGACATGAATTCTATTTCAACGACAATATTCTTATCGTTTTCGTCATCGTCTTCAAACGTTCGAAATTAATAACTAAAAATCAAAGAAAAAATGTTAAAAAGGCGGAATTAACAGCTTAAAGTAACTATTAAATTAGGATTATAATACAAATTACAAGTATCAATCTTTTAAGTGGTAAAGATCTTTGCTGATTTTTAATTGGAGGTTTAGCAATAAAGGGTGTCGGTAAAGGGTAAGAGATACTTTTCGGTAATTCAACTAACTTGTCGACGAAAACTACACATCTATAGCGAGTCGTTTATTTAGTAACAGATCCAACAGGTTAAGAAGCAGTGGTAGCAGATGATGTACCAGCAGGTGGATCAACATTTAAAGTATTAGGAGGAACAGGAAGGTTATTGCATGGTTATTGTCATCGATCTCGCTGTTATTAACGCGTTCCTAGACAGCCACTTCTAGTTCTTCACTCTCTGCCTCATCTTTGAAAACACCGTATAAACTGTTGATACCTGCGACATCTGTGACGGACACGACGGTTTCTGGCACGTCAGCGGCGTCATCGACAAAGACAGCGTTTTTACTATTATCAACAGAGGAAAATCAAACAGAAAGGACTTTTGTCTTACGTGTGTGTATAATAAAGTTTGGGCTTTGAAACTTACTGTATTTCTATTCCAATTATTTTAACCATACAATATGTCAATTTTGGACTGCATTGCTCAGTTTTTTGGTACCTTTCAGTGCAAAGCCATTACAAGATTTTCAGGAACAACAAAGGGTTTATTGTCCCATTTGTACGTTCATTTAAAAAGTAAAAGGATTTTCCTGAATATCCCGACTCTAATGATCTGTATTTGTATTTTTGTAATCTTAAAAGTTTGGTTAATGGCTTTAAATAAAAGAAGTTTTTTAAAGCCTGTAACAGATAAAATAGCATAAGTTAATAAATAATGTAAATTTAGATCTAGAAAATGTTTATGTGAAAAATTACAATGAAAATTTTTTGTTATCGGGTTGTCTCGGGTTTTTTTGCTTAAAAAATCTTTAGTATCGGTTTTCGGGTTAATTAACAGTTCGGTTCGGTTTGAGGATACAGTTTTACGGGTCGGGTCAAGTAATCAATGTTAAGGTTCGGTTCGGTTCTAATAACATAGACCCGTAAATATCTTTAAAATTAATGCATATAAATTCTGAAATTCCTTAAGTTTGTTTTTTAACGTTAATAATAAACTTATGGCTAAAGTTAGTAATTATTTCATATTCTGAAATTTTTTTAATGAAAATTAAAATTAATTTCCATTCCACAAGCATTTTTTTATCCGATTTCAATTAAGAATTTTTAAACTCCAATATAAAATATAACTTTTACAGCTTAAATTTTTCTACGCAGAATTTTATTTTCTACTCCAAATAGAGCTAATTTTCTCAACTTCTAATGGAGTTGAAATTACAATTATTAGCTCTAACGTACATTTTACAATAGCTGTATAATTGTACTTTATTGAAAAAAAACTATTAGTTAAAAGTAATTATACACTTCAAATTTATTTAGTATCAAAATGGACCGATATCTGCCTTAAATTGCAATTTATATACTAAGCTTAGTTAATAGGAATTAGTTGTACATTAATGTATTGTATATTAAGCTTTGAGCACCAAACGATGACGTTTTTACTGGTTGGTGGCTGCGATCCAACGAATTACAGATTAGAAAACACGAGATCTAAACACACGATATATAGAGTGTAAAATCATATTGTGGCAACTTTTTATTTTATACTAAGTTTTGTGGAAGAATTATATATTAAATTAAGAGCTAAGATATGGCAATTTTTACATATATATATATATATATATATATCTACCATTTATTTGAAGAATATTATTGAAATCTGTGGATAAATCCGGATTTCAGTCTTTCCGTTAGTTTATCAAATATAAATTACAAATATAAAATACGAATTCTCGAGGTAATAAAATATTTTGCTTCAACTAATTGCTTAATAACTTATCTCGAAGAAACATGATTTTTAAGAAACAAATTTTTCGTTGTTTTTATTTGCCAGAACGGTTTTCAGACAAAGTTTTTAAGAGAAACTGTAAACTTTGCAAACTTTGAGCACAATTTTTGAAAATTCTTGTATTATCTTCAGAGACTATTTAGTTCGCTTATAAAAAGAAACCGTTAGACTTTTATACATTAGTTGTCGGCGACTTCAATCACAAGTTGTTTAAAATAAAAAGAGATTATTGGTTAGTGTAACAAATTAATATTTTTTTATTAAAAAAGTATTCAACGGTTTCTTTTTATAAGCGAACTAAATAGTCTCTGATTATCTTGTAATAAATTTTAAGCTCAATTTGATTTTTAAAAATTTATTTTGATTTAAAAATCTTTAAGCTAAATCTTTGATAATTTTCATCCATTCAGAAGCTTTGATCCATTTTGATAATTATTTTTTTTAACTATTAAATACCATTCGACGTTTAACATATTAGGTTTAATATTAATTTAAATTTCATTGTCAAATCTGAAAAAAAAATTCTCTTATCGTTGGCTTTTATTTGACACATACGTCACATTATTGTCCCTCAAAACTTGAAATGGTTATAAAAAATAAATGGGTCACAACTTTGTGTGGTCACCCTATATGTGCATTGGTCTGTAAACAACAAGTCTGTGCATCAATTAAAGAGTTACTATTAATAAATTATAAATTAATGTCAACTTATTATGTGTACATCGATTATATTATTTAAATTATAAAAATAATAATTTATCAAAAATTATGAGATAATTGTAAGTATTATTAAAATCGATAGAATGGAGATATAACACAATATTTAATGCGTTACTGTTTTGTAGTTGTTTGCATGATATGATCATTTAGTAAACAACAATAAACAACAATCTAATAATAAGTGTACGATTGAATATGGAAGTGGATGACGACACTCATTACGCTCACAACAACACAGGTCTGAACGCATTCGAGTCATTCGCCACTCCGTCTCACACCACACCATTGAGACGAACGCCGAACACAATCTCGTTTCAAACGCCAACAAAGTTTTTGATAAATCAGACGAGAAGAAGCAGTTCAGGCTTTCTGTTGACGTCGATGTTTAGCGGTCGTTACCGTCACCTGCAAAAGCTTCACTCGGAAGCGTTTCTGGGCCTAAACTCGGTGTGTTTGTCGTCACTACCCGTCGGAGCGGTGTTTCGATCAAGTCTTCCGGCGACGCCTGTGGCCACTCCTATAGCGCGCGACTCATTCACTCATTTCACCGAACAGGCGATTCGCGATCGACTTTGTCGCACGCCATCGCCGCGACACGGCTTCGTTGCGATGGCATTGCATCAGCGAAGCCAACAGCAGCAGAATTACCTCGGAGTACCGCAACAGTATGATCACTACTCGAATCAAATGGATTCTCGCAATGACTCGTTCATCGACTCTTCAGACGTGCAGCCAATGGATGTGTCGTTCGCCACTTCTCCGACGCTCGACGAACCGCTTAACGAAGACGACAAGGATAGTGATAATGCTAATTGTTCCACATATGACGATCAGCATTATTATGACTCGGCATCCAATATGTTTCATAACAGGCATCAATTTGTTGGCAATATTAGTTATAGAGTACGTGATAACAATAAGCAAAATTATTAATTAGTTTTAGTTTTTTGTGTGAACACAACTGTAATTTTATTTTTGTAAATATTATGATCGAGTTTTCAAGTTGAATGTTATTCTCATCTTTTAAATGACATGATTATGTTTGGCTCATACTGTATGCACAACTAATATCTAGTCGTGAACTACTGTTGTTAAACACATTTAAAAAATATAACATACCATATGATAATATAAATTAAATTTAACTTATATTAAATAAATGAATTTTATCAATCAAACAAAAACAATTTTTTGCAGTATTTTTCTTTTTATTATCAGTCATTGAAAATAAGTTTAATAGATATAAATAATATAATATAATCTAAATATTGCGCATTTAGTATTAAGGAAATGGTTTCGATCTAAGATTTGCCATAACTTTCTGAATAAATGTTGTAATTTACGATAAATTAAATTAAACTAGTGATCAAACTTGTATGAGGCAAACATCTCATATTTGAGGCAATCTTTTATTTCGTGCCAAAATTTTAAGTTGAATTACATTTCAACAACTAATAACCAACCAAACCCTGTCAAGTCTTGTGAATTTGCCATCTCTATAGCAGTTGTGCCACAATAACATTCAGAATCATTGTGTGGCGACAAAAAACTAATACTACAATTACTGTTACAACAGTTA